>CATIWQ010386537.1:0-21802 GCA_949673415.1 Euphorbia schlechtendalii
TATCGAAATTGGAAGTTTCATATAGAAGAGATTGTTCAATATCATTTGCTAAAGAATAGATTTGCTCCTAATTACTACACTTGGACTTGCCAAGGGATTTTTAATCATTTCAAACTTCTAATGAATCAACATCTTTCAATATATCTGATGTGGAAGCTAGAAATCTTTTTCGACAAATGGTTGTAGATGCTGCTAGAATTGATTTTGATACTGAACCTATGAAGGAGGAACCAAATCCTAAGGCAAATACGTTCTATGAATTATTGGCTACTGCTGATTCTGAGTTGTTTCTCAGTTGTAAACATTCTCAACTATCAGTTGTGGCTCGATTCTTGAATGTAAAGCCAAAGTTTCACTTTCCAGAAAATTGTTATGATACGATAGTGCAAGTCATAAAGGAAGCAGTACAATGAAGATGGAGCTGATGATTATGAAGAAAATTCAGATTGTTGTAGTCAATAGCATGAAGGTTATAATTAACTTTAAATGATTATAAGTAATATGCACAACTGGTTCATCTCTTAAATATCTTCCTATTTTCTATTTTTCTTTACCAAATTTGTCATACAATTTAGATGATCAAATTCAATGCTGCTCCTTTCACATTGCTCTTCTTTTTAATTGTTTAGTTTTTGTATCTTTCACTTCTATTAAGGAATTAGATTTGTTAGCGCTAAGTTTTGAAATGGGGGATATTTCATTCCATTTTTTAGTTTATATATATCCATTTTTTATCTTTCATGCTCCAATATGTTCAAACCTGATTACCTAATCTGCTGTAATTTTATATTTTTTTGCAGTCATGACTCGATGACTCACCCTGAGCTTTTTGTAGACATGCATACCAAAAAGGGTGATGGAATTTCTTTCGTGGATGCAAAAGCAAAATCAGTTAATGTTTGTAATTTTCAGCTTTAGTTTTCATTATTCATATGCATGTTTATGGTTAATTTGTTTACAAGTTATAGTATGCTTTTTAGGATATGTTTATTGCTAAACGTCATCAGCATGAGAGAGAATTCTCAGGACATAGATGATAATGAAATCTTCTTAAAATTTGTAACTAGAAAGAGGAGTAACCGTGTCTATGGTCTTGGATTAGTTGGTAGTGAATATTGCGAAGTCCAAAAATATGGATCAACAGGTATTAGTTTCGAGTGCTATTTGTTGATATAAATTTGTGTTATTAGGTTTTTAGTGCTATTTGGTTTTTTTTTGTTAAAAGGAGAAAAGAATGGACAATGCTGAGAATGGTTTATGCAGAGAAGTTTTAGTTCTTGTTTTTTATGCTTACCTTGTTCACTGAATTAGAATGCCCCATAACAACAAAAACTTAATTACCAAATGTGAAAGCCTTGAACATACCATTTTGTTGTTGCATGATTTGTATGGTCAATGGCCCCTTTTCACTAACATCTAACTTTGTTGAGGATATTTATAAACTTTTCATCTGGATATTCTTTTGGTGAATCGTGACACTCGGTGTTTCTATTGAACATATTATATTTTTTTTATCATAGATAGTTTGAAATTTATTTAGCAATATTATTAGCTTAATTTGATGGCCTTCTTCTTAATTTATATAATTTTTTCCTTTTCTACTATAAATTATATCTAATTTATGGATCTCCTGGAAATATATCTAAATGGCTCTCTTTGAATTGTTGGGTATCACTTAGTATGATTGGATTTTGCTTTCTGCACGAGGTAGTCAGTAAGTTAATTATATATTTGTTATTTCTTAGGTTCTTTATCCTACACAAATAAGTTGGAGAATGAAGTTAAGGAACTAAGGCAAACCATTATCAATACTGGGCAAGGATTGGAAGAACGAGTGCGGCAACTAGTTCGAGATATGATGTCTAACAGTGACACGTCTCATTCTAGCTTGAATACCAATAGGTCATCCCCTCATTCTTAGTTTATCATAGTTTATTTTAGGAACATAAACCTCTGTATTTTGATGTTATATACATTAGCCATTAGAGCTTCAACTTCATACTTTGATGAGTAAATCTCAGAAGTGTATGTTTTGATAAATAGATTATTGAAAATGTATTAATTACATATCTATTTTAAGTATAAAAAAATTAGTACTTACATCATGGTTGGTATATATGTATTATAATTAGTAATTATATTTTAGATGTATTATAATAGGTATTTGATATGATAACAATTACAATACATTATCCTAAAGCCGCAATATAAAATTAAATACTGACAATTTAAATAAATTTGCGACACCAACATCCTTGTTAACTTTGACGTAGCGTCAACAGATAGTGTTAATAAATATAGTGTCACCATATCTTCAATTTGAATAAAGGAACTTAGCTTCTACATGGCGTCACCAAGAAAGAGTATCCATTTAGCGTCAACAAAATAATAGCTTCAACGTAGCGTCAAGTACGTTGACTCAATATAGCATCAAACAACAAATTTATGACATATAGTTGAAAGGACATAGCGACGACATGTCGACGCTAAATTGAGTGGACAGCTAAACTGTAGACGCTAATTATTTAGCGTCGAGCGTTATTGCATCGATCCAAATTTCAACGCTATTTTGACGTTACTTGAATTTTTTGACGCAAAGTTCACGCTAATACATATTTCTTGTAGTGATAAAATGAAGAATTTTCGGAAATTAATCAAATTTTGATGTATAATTCTTAAATAATATGGTTAAATTATTGGAATGTTTAATTGATCGAAAGACCTCTTGTAACACTATTATTTTTAATGAAAAAATATTTTTTTCCTTTTTTTTCTAATTTTTGAAATCACATGCACCATTTTGCAAAAGAATTCCACAAGAACCTTTTAGCAAAACGGTCAAATTACAAGGCATGTTTTTAAAGTTTACCAAATAAAATTAATTCTAATTAGACAATTAGACTATAATATATTATTGTTACAATTACACATAACAAATTAAAGAACAAAAACCCTATTCTACACAACCGGAATTTCGGCCACCACATAGCCATATGGTATTTGGTTTTCTCTCTATTCTATTCCTCATCTGTAATGTCTAGTAACAATCCCGGGTTCTATAGGAGATCACTTAGGTGTCGTTGGAGAAGCTTACTCTCTACCAGCTTTGTAACATTTCTCTCAAGAGACATCTGGGTAAACAGGTTGATAGATGTCATTCAAAGGTATTAAATTTCGATCCTCAAACTTTCTTGCATGTACTTGAAGTTTCTTTGTTTTTCCTCTACCTCTTCTCCTTGAACACTCAGATGCAGTTGCAACCATCAATTACACAGAACATACCAAACTCATTTTCGTGTTATGATTCCAAATAATCATTCTTATAATAATGTACTCAATGTTAAATCTGTTACAACCTTTTGATTTTTCTACAATTTGAGAATCAGATTGGCTCAGCATAGTTCAACATCTTTCTTTTACTGTCATTGATTTTCTCGAAGTTCTATAAAATCATCCATTGATCTAACCCCATTAGTTTGAAGCCTTTGCAATTGTATTTTAGAGGAAACCATATTGGTTTTCTCATGAATGTCCTTGCATAATAAAAGTCAACATAAAACAATAACCATTCAACAAAAGCATTGATAATGGTAGTTAAGTGATAAGTTGAACTAACTTATTATATATGTACCTTGGTAATATTGATGCTAGTTACCTCATCTATTTGGCTTGCCTCTGCCGAGTTTTGTCTTTGTGATAGTGTATTACAAGTTAGGCTAGAAGGTGGGATTTTTTGCCATTATCCATCTAGCAATAACAAAAACCATGAAACATCCAACTAATTATGAAAACAAATAAAAAATTAACAATAGAAAACAAATCACAATTGTGAATTTTGAATTCAGCTTATTACTTCCTTGTTATTGGAGTTATTTCAACATTTTTTCCTTTATTCAAGCCCTTCTGTCCATACTTGTATGTAACGTAAAATTGTTATAAGCAAATACATCAAAAGTTTCCAACCCAAGATCCTATAAATCTTTTAACTCGGTGAGTAGGGGCTGCATATACACATCTATGTTGTTCCCAAGAGAATTTGGACGCGGAATTAGTGTTAAAAGAATGAAATTTTTAGCTTTCATGCTTAACCAAGGGGGAAGGTTGTAATTGACCAATACAATAGACCATGTGTTATGACTTGAACTCATTATACGAAATGGATTGAAGCCATCAATTTCTAGACCTAACCTCACATTTCATACTTCTGATGAGAAATGAGGATAATTTGCATCCATCGTCTTCCATGCCTAACCATCATATGCATGTCTTAGGTTTCCATCATTTTCTCATTATACTGCACGTCATCTCATAAGTTTTGATAAGTCTTTGCACATGAACAATCTTTGCAGTCTTGGTTTTAGAGGGAAATGCCTCATAACCTTAATTATGAATTTTGATGTTTTTGCTTCAAAATTATTATCAACAACAACACCATTTAATTCCACCACTTTCCATTTAGATGCACCACAAATTTTGCAAGTTTCTTCACTTTTATTTACACCCCAATACAATATGCAATAATTGGGACATGCATGTATTTTTTCATAGTCAAGACCTAAATCTCTTATTGTATTCTTAGTATGGTTAAAAGAATTAGGTATCTTAGCAAAGAGGAAAGATAACTTTAAAATATCAATCACTTGACTAAAGCAAGTTTTAGTCATTCCATTTGAACACTTTACATGTTAAAACCTACATTAAACTGAAGGCAGAAAAATTCTCACAGCCCTCATATAATTGTTTTTTTCATTCTTCAACGAGTTGATAAAATTTCATGTTTCTTTTTTTTAAGAGAAAAGGGTTGAGTGCAAATTCGGGACCGACATCCCAACTATGTTGTCACCCTTGCTTACCTACAATGCACCCCACCACAATATATTAACAAAGCATGTTACAAATCGTTAATCGCCTAAAAAATTACAAAGGTATCATACACAAAAAAATGCTTGGTTCAATCAAAAGGTCAGAAGCTAAAAAAGATAGTGATTTATTCTTAATCTTAAAGAATAGCCAACACCCATGAACATTAGCTTCAAACAAGTCTTTGCTCCCATGGGATCCTTCAAAAACACATTTGTTCCTCTTCTTTCAAATGCTCCATGTAATAGAGAACTATAACGCTTAGTGCCCAACTTGAAAAGATCTCCAAAGAAACAAGAATTCGTATGCATGGTCGGGGATGGGGACGGAAACACCAAGCCATTTAAAATCCCTACACCAAATTAACCAACTTTCATTATAAAAGAGGAATAAGTTATCCATTATATCACTAGCCGAACAAAAAGGATAAGTTGAATCCATGATTGAAGCGTAACCATGAGATAAAAGAAATTCCCTCGTCAGTATTCTCCTGTGAAGAAAGAGCCATGAAAAAAATTGAACACACAGGAGCATACAAGTTTTTCAGATCATCCCAAAAGAGAGGGAAGAGACTGGCCAATTGCTTCCCTCATAATAGCCTACCCAAAAAGACATAGGCGAGTACAAGGTTATGAAATCCTTCATTTGTTTTTTTCACAATTGTTGAAGTCTTGATAAGTGATCTGCAACATCCTAGCAAGGTCATCATTGAACAACATACTCAGATGACAATCCTCATTATTGGTATTATTTTGTTGATATATGGATGTGTCATTGATCTATTAGGCAAAGGTAGGTGAGTAACTATTTCAAATGAGATGCTCGAATATCACATCTCAACATTGCCATTAATGATTACGAAATTTTTTATAAGGGCACCTCATTTCATCTCCTATGCCATTTGTGAGAAAGGCATTCTTCAAAAAACCTTTCACCCCGTTGATATATACATCACTATATCTAGGATGCTCCAGCCATATCGTAGCTGTTACACATGATGTATGCCTTAGAGGCAATTAGGGAAATATATCTTTATTAGTTGTAATGTACAAATAGTGTCAGATTATTGTTACCAATAATAAAGGCATCTTTATTGTATATTGATGATTATTTAAATTATGTACCTCATTGGTATCATAAATGATATTATATTTATACATGCTCATTGATAAGATAAAGTACATGACTACTTCATAACATAAAAGTGCGAGGATATAGTGGGAGCTATGTGGTGTGAGAACTGCACACACGTGCTACTATGAATAATCTAAATATCCCTAGTCAAGGTTTCATTGAGATTGGACATCAATGAAGCGGACAGGCTAGCATTTGTAGGCTTACTCCTTGGATTATATCTAAGCAGCCGATCTCACGAGCTGAAAGTGGTACCTTGAGTTAACACATGAATGTATTCGGGTAATACATTGGAGACCGCTATAAGACAGACACTCAGAAATAAATATATCCATGTGTTGGTGTCTGTTCGCCACTTTTCTAGTGATAAGTTTAATAGCTTGTTCGAACCCACAAGGAAGGAACCAGTTCTAAAGACTAACAAGAGTAATGGAACAAAGAAAATAAAAGAAATGATTTTATTGTTTATTGGGTAGGATGGGATATGATGGTGGATAAATGTATATAGATTAGAGTAGAAGAAATCAGTATAGATTATCCTTGCAAACAAGTATAGCAAAGAAAACATTTAAAGTCAACAAAGATATTACGTACACTAGATTAATTTAACAAATTTGGTTCAAGATATTCAGATATTCAATTATTCACAGCACAGCAACACATGAAATGAATTTTCTAAATCTAGTGCAAATGAATTAAGACGATTATATAAACGTCGATAACAATACAACTATGCTTAGTACTGGTCGCTCTCACATAGCCATATTTAACAAGTTACCATTCCAAAAATGTTAGCTCACTAAACAGCATTATAATCATAGATCTAGTGACTATACACAATCTCGTTAACCCTGAAACTACTCTTAAAGTTAACTCAAAAGAATATAACTTGATTAATATAAAAGACTCAACACGAAATACACATTTTGACACATAGACACATCATAAACTTTGAAATAAAAAGTATAAGTAGAAAAAAAGTAAAGTTGTAAGGTATGCAAGTGAAAGCTAAAGTTGATCAAACCGTATCCACTCTTTCATGGGAGTCATCAATTCCCGTAATTCCTGCTCTACTTTGAATTCGGTCTCGACTCGTACAGAAACTTCGCTAGGATGCTATTCTTTGTGAATATCAAACAAACGAATATTGAAGAACAAAAACTTTTATTGACAAGTGATTTGCAGTTACACTTATACAACAATCACTCGAATATGTAGAGAAATCTAGTGATCAAAATAAGGTTTGAATCACTTATACATTTTCTCGCTAACACTTATGAACGTAGCGAAATCTACACGATTTTCACACATATATACCCTCTATGTCATATTATGTGCCCACACACCATACATGCATGAAAATGGTTGAGTTTGGAGCCCTATTTATAGAATATGAAGGGTTGCATCTATCCAAACGAAGAGTTGTATCCATTGGTGAAAGATTGCATCACTTTATTGTGATTGGTTGAATTGGGTTGATCTTATCCATAATAGAAAGACACCTTTTCATGATTGGTTGACTTTTAAAAGGTGTCTTATCATTTGGTAGTTGATGGCGGTTGATAGTTCTTATCTAGCAGTTGGTAGTTGAGAAGAGTTGACCAAAAAACCGTCAAAGTCACGATCGCGAAGTACACATCGCGATCATGAATATTTGGTTGGCAACTTTCTTTTTTTGAAGAATACTAAGTCGCGATCGCGAATGGTTGTCACGACCGTGAACTATGTTTTTCTTCAGAATCCTTCTTGTAACGTTACCGATCTTCGAAAGCTTCGATCCTAAGCCAAATCCTTAAGTTCCATGCATCATTTTGCACCTTTTTCACTCTTTTTTTCATAAATTTCCAACTTTAATCATTTTACTTCCAAGATTTACCTAATACCTGCATTCCCATAAAAAACAACTACATACCACGTGAAATCTTTTATATGAAGTATAAAAATGACTTAAACTATAGTGTTTAATGCGTAAAATTATCATAATAATAAGTGTAACTATACACTTACCAGTGTCATGTCTTATTGTAGAAGTTGTCTAAGTATCCTCAGACTTGAGATATTGGTTACCTTATGTGGGAGTTGCTATACTTTGGGTCATACTTACTCATACCCTGATGATTAGGATGATACGGTTGCTTACAGGTATAGTGATGATCACTCGTTGGTAAGCCGAGTAGTCAAGATGGGATCCATCACTCCTAATATAGTAACATAATGGGAATTGTAACTTAAGGTCTCTTGTTAAAGAGACACTCACAAAACACTAATCAGAGTATAAGATTAATAGAATGAGTCTCTAGTCAATATTGATACATTATGGCGAGTGGTGTTCTTCGTGAAAAAGTCTAACTCCAGGATAGCTACGGCTACTACATGAGCTAACACTTAATCCGAGTTCAAAAAACTTGATGGTACTTAAGCTGATGGAAAGAGTGTATTGTATTGGTTACTAATGAAAAATTGAATCCAGTCACAAACACATGACATTATGAGCATTGAGGGATCATACACCTTTGCTAGAAATCCCATTTGATCGTCTAGAGTTATCGAGTTCCATATCAGTCTAAAACACTGAGCCTAAAGGTTCTCAAATGGGAAGCCAAGTTTAGGTTAACCTCTAGCGGCTCCAAATATCGAGATTGTATGAGGTCACACACTTTAGGTCTTTACCCGACTAAGTAAAGAACTTATAGATTGGGTCTCTGCCGAGAATATTAGGAAAGTCAAAATTGTTATATGAATCATTAATTGGTTGGATGTTCGGAAGATTTTGGCTGTACTCATTTCGAAAGACTTTTCCCCGGCAACGGCGGCCAAAAACTTATTCGCTACTTACGGTTCAAAGAAATGTTGGATTGTGTAAATTGATGAATATCTTGTTGTATAAAAGCAATATCAAGACAAGCTTTATTGACATCATTGACGAACTTTCCTCTCTAAGTATCTTCATTGGCATGTGTACTCCCGGATGGTTGTCTTGCTTCACTACCTTCTATTTGAACTTCTTCAATGCCTTCGTAGGTTTGGTCTTCTCGAGAAGTAGATTCTTCTGTTGGTCTCAGCTTCCTAACCCTTACTCCATATGGTAAAAACGTAAATTTTCCTTGTTCTTCTTTGACTAATCTTGCTCTCTTCATGTAAACTCCTCCCATAAAGTTGAATTTCTCTCTAGGACTATATCGGTACGGTTGTTGATTCTTCACTCCTAAAATAATCCTGTAAATTGTATTTGCACCTCCAACTCTAACCTTTTTATGTGTAGTAAGACTAGTGATGGATTCCATCATGTACATTGAAAATTTTGGCCGTAATTGCGAAACCTCGCACTCGAATACAACCAAATCTTTCATCGACACTTTGGTAGTCTCATGTCGGAAAAAAAGACTTTGAGATATAAACTTGTGAAGGTAAAGAAGACTGTTGATGAGTTTTTGACATCATATCGATCCAATCCCTTTAACTCAGTCCAAACATTCGATAAATCGTAATCATCTTCCTTTTCAATCTCTTCATAGGTTTCTACAAAACCAAATCACTTAATTAAATCCATTAAAGTAAATTTATACTCCTCCCCTTCATTCCTAAATTTCCTTTTGAGAAAATTCCCATCCTTCGTAAGAGTAACCAAAAACTCGAGGACCCGTTCCTCGAAAAATGGGAAATGCATATTTACAAAGATATCCAACCCAAATAGGGAAAAATATTCCTCTACTTTCGCATGAATCCCACCATTAATTGCAAAAGTTGGATCATAGAAGAGTGTACCTTGGATATCAAAGTTCTTCATCCTCTTGTATCGCTCAACTTCTTCATCACCGTAGATGGGAAAAAGACATCGATATTCGATTTGTTGATTAACTAACTTATTCTTTCCCTTGGTTGCTGCTGATTTCTTGGGAGCCATTAAAATTGAATTCAAGAGTTTGAAAGAAGGATTTGTGTTTTGATTTTTGGAAAACAAAGAAAATTTGCTTTGTAAAAGATTGAGTCTGTGAAAGAGATTGATTGATTGTGAAAATAAACTAGGAAAGTAGTTATATATATAGGAAATATGGTAATTATTCTTGTTTTAACGGATATATTTGATTTGTAACCATAAGAAATAAAGCCGTTACAGCAGTAACTGCTGTGAAATCGCACATGTCGCGATTGCGAAAGATAGTCGCGATCGTGACTTTCTCCATACAGAAACAGAATTTTTTGACAACTTAATTCACGAGTACGAAACTGGTAGCGATCGCGATATGTTTAAAATCCAAATGCTTTTACTTTTCTTTTTATTAAAAACACCCTAACTTGAAAACACATACAAAACAAAAACTAAATAAAAATATACTACTATATATATATATATTGGACAAGATATGAGATTTAATTACCAATCGAGTTTCTTAACTCCTTGACTTCTTTGTCTCTTATTTTTCCATTTTCTTCTCCTACCAAATCTTTCTATTTTTTATTCGAAAGATGCAAAACTTTCTCACGAACTACGCGTATTTGGCATGCACACACTAGAAAGAAAACTCAATGAATAAGCAAGAAAATTATGTTAATAAAAAAATATAAATACTTAAAATAAAAAAAAATAAATCTAATTGACATATAAATATAATTGCCTGTTCTCTGGCAATTTGATCTCTTAGAACGCACTTGCCTTCCCCGGCAACAGCGCTAAAAACTTGTTTGCAAGATTTTGGCTATACTTGTTCTAAAAGACTTATCCCTGGCAACGATGCCAAAAACTTGTTCGCCACTTTTCTACTGATAGTATAAAAGTTCTAAATATGAACAGGTGTTGTCAGTGCCGCTTATCCAATAGAAAAATGATGATAACTACAAGTATACAGTTGCAATGTAGTTTTAAAAGTTATCGATCCCACAGCGAAGGAATACGATTCTGAGGACCAACTAGAGTTACGGAACAAAAGAAATAAGATAAATCGTAGGGGTTAGATGGCAGACTGGTGACTGGTGAATAGACAGATGCATGAATAGGTTAGAGAAGATGTAAACTATATAGATATTCCCTAAGAACAAGTATAGTAGAGAAAAACATGCAAAATCATCAAGAATATTTCATACACTAGATAACTTTAACAAACACGGTTCTAGACTCCCAAATATTCAATAATTCACCGCAGAGCAACACATGAAATGATATTTCTAAATCTAGGGTAAACGAATTATGACACGTATATAAACCTAGATAACAATAATACTATGCTTAGTACGGGTCGCTCTCACATAGCCATATTTAGCAAGTTACCACTCCAAAAATGTTGGCTCACTAAATAGCTTTATAATCACAGATCTAGTGATTATACACAATCTTGTTAACCTTGAAACTACTCTTAAAGTTAACTCAAAAGTATATAACTTCATTAATATAAATGATGCAAGATGAAATACTCGTTATGACACATAGACATATCATAAATTTTGAAATAGAAAGTATAAGTAGAAAACAAAGTAAATTTTTAAGGTATGCAAGTGAAAGCTAAAGATTATCAAACTGTATCCACTCTTTTAATGGGAGTCGTCAATTCCCACAATTCCTGCGTCTACTTTGAATTCGGTCTCAACTCGTACAGAATCTCCGCTAGGATGCTATTCTTTGTGAATATCGAATAAATGAATGTTGAAGAACACAAACTTTTATTGATAAGTTCTTTGCAATTACACTCATACAAAAATAGCTCGAATTTGTGGAGAAATCTAGTGGTCGAAATAAGAATCGAATCCCTTATACATTTTTCTCACTAACACTTTGAACATAGCAAAATCTATATAATTTTCACTCTCTATCTATGCATACACATTACACATACAAAGTACCATTCATTTCCCCACGAAAGTGGTTGGTTTGGGACTCTATTTATAGAGTGCGAAGGGTTATGTCTATCCAAACAAAGAGTCATGTCCATTGGCGAAGGGTTGCATCACTTCAATGTGATTGGATGCAAGGTTTCATCCTTATCTTTAATGGAAAGGCACCTTTTTGTGATTAGATTGCTTCTAAAAGGTATCTTTTCATCTGACAGTAGATGCCGGTTGATTGTTCTTATCCGGTGGTTGAAAGTTGAGAAGAGTTGATCAAAAACCATCATCAGTCATGAGCGCGATATACATGTCACGATCATGAACAATAGTTGGTAACTTTATGTTTGTGAAAGATGACAAGTTACGACCGCGAATGGGTATCACGATCGTGACATGTGCTTTTCTTCATGATTCTTCTTTGCAACTTTGCCAATCTTTGAAAACTTCAATCCTAAGCCAATTCTTTGTGTTCCACGCATCTTTTTGCACCTTTTCACTCTTTTTACATAAAATTCCATCTTTCATCATTTTATTCCCAAGATTCACCTAGTTTCTACACTTGCATAAAAAACAACTACATACCAAGTGAAATCTTTTATATGAAGTATAAAATGACTCTAAACCATATCATTTTATAAGTAAAAATATCATGATAATAAGTGTAACTATACACTTATTATTGGACCAAATAATATTTAAAAAATTTTAAGGAGTTTTGGAAAAATTGCATAGCAGTAAGCAAGGGAATTTAACCCATTATGAGTGGGGCCCCGCGAACATGGGATGTTCATGGGTGGGGCCCGAGCTGCTACCCCGCAAGTAAAATTGCTCGCAGACCACTAGCATGCACTGGCACAAGGCTAGTGTATACTGGTAGGGTGTATGCTCACAAGCGCTGCTGGGCAGCACTTGCATGGGCCTGTAGCGCATGGCCACTAACTACGACCCCGCAAGCATGGCTTGCGAGATAACCCGCAAGCTTCATTTGTGAGACAAGGCAAGCCCATTAGGGCTTGCCCTATTGCAGCTGCATAGCCCACATACATAGGTTGTGCATGCATGTTGACTCACATGGAGCTAGAGCTCAGCACGGCATCCCGTGTGTGGGATGGAAATATTCCCATCCCACATTGCTTTTTGAGGGGTTCCCACTATAAATAGTGGTCAGCCCTCCTTCTTTTCATTCACTTCAGCTCAGCTTTTCCTTTTGAGTTTTGACATCTTTCTTCATGAGTATTTCAAGATCATCCACAAGTTTCTCCACTTTCACAAGAATTATTTTGAAGGCTCATGCATATTTTTAAAGATCTTTCTTAGTTATATTTTCGAGTAGGTCTTTGAGTGGTCCAGTAGATGCTGTTAACCAACGAGTTATTCCTCTACGGTAGGTTTTGGTTGGTCGAGATTCGTGTGGACCAATCATAGAAGTTGTCCTATCTTGGAGGCTAATGCTAATGGGGTGCTATCCAATTATTCTAAGGGAGTGGCACATCAAAGGGAAATGTACACATCAACTGGTAATGCTTTTAACTTAGATGCTATGTTTCTTTTATTAAGTTTTATAAACTTATAAGCATTTGTGGAATGTTTCAACTAAGATTATATCAATCATGGCATTCTTAGGAGTTCTTTAAGGGTTGATACAAAGTTTTGAAATTCTATCGTGCTAGTTCACATGTTCAATTATTGATTTAATTAACCATCAATGGTATTAAAGCTTGCTTTATGCTATTCATGATTAATGATAATAAGCTGAAATAATATTTTTTATAAGTTGATTAAGCTATGTTATGCATGACTTAGGTTTCAAATCATGTTATATAAAATGACGTGATAACTAGATTAAGGTTTTGCTCAAGCTTAGTCTAGGTGATTATCATATAAATTAACAATGTTTTACCACACATGTAAATGATTTAAATTGAGGGTCATTCAGTGCTTCACTCGATTAAAAGAACAAAATCTTTAAATCATAATTGTTTATGGTATAACTAATCAAAGTGCCTATGGTTATTTTGGTAAGGATTGGAGTTGGCTACTCATTTACTCTATGAGGGCCTCTCCTACATGGAAATTTTCATCGGTATCAGGTATAAGCGTAACCAATGGACTTTTATGACTTAGTTGATTTCTAGTATGGGAATTAGATTCTGCATATGGTTTTACAGCTGTGGTTTAAGTTGTTAAATTAAAACTTATAGACATAGGTGCAAGAACTTAAACATAGACGTTGTTTGTTTTGGATTCTTCGCATAATCGAATGATTATGATGTAGCAATCTTGAACATGTTCCCCTAGATAAATAGTTCCAAATAGCTCAAAATTATTATTATCATAATCATATCCATCGTATAAGACCTAGACTAGGGCTAAAATAGATATACCAATAAAAACCCTATAATAATATTAAGGTGGTAAATTGTTTTCCCGTCATAAGTTGTGATACAAACCTTATTTACGGATATAAGGACATGTACAAAATGCTTTCCCTTAACATGTGTTTGGTCATGAGACTAGATGGGGTTAATTCCTTAACCAAAATGGGCTAGTTGTCCATGTCAGTGGAGCTAATGCAAGATTCGAGACATATTTGAGGAAGCATACAATCAAGTATGAATGTCTCGAGAAAGAGAACTCAAATGGACTGGTAATTGCATATAATGCAAATGGACGGGTTCCAACCATGGTTGTTTGTTATGGCTTGACATGCTATAGTAGGGGTCATAATGAATGGGATATGGATGCTACCTACTAAGGAAAATTGGTTAGATCAGATAACTTGAATTCAATAGAAGGGTTATTTTAATATCGATAGGAAATATTTGTTTAATTAAAGACCTTATATTAAATGCATGTACATATACTAATGTCTAAAAAATTTCTTTCTTATATCTAGGTTTAACAATGAATCCAAACATATACCTTTGCTCAATTCTTGACTACAAATTAAATGGTTTAAACTTTACAAATTGGTTCAGGGCGGCGAGGATAATCCTCAGATCTGAAAGGATAGCTTATGTTTTGGATGCGCCCCTCCCTGACCAACTTGATGCTGATGCTAATGAACATAAGGCATGGGAGAAGTATAGAAAGGATCATGAAATGGCAGCATGCATAATATTGGAAACCATGAATTCTGAGCTTCAGAAACAGCATGAGAGCATGGACTTAGACACCATGATTCTCCATCTTCGCGAGCTATTCGCAGAGCAAGTCATGTCCGAGAGATTTAATACATCAAAACTCTTATTCAAAACGAAGATGTAGGCTGGCACTTCATCACCTCAACATGCTCTTAAACTATTTGGTTATATAGAGAAGCTAACTCGATTGGATTTTGTGATGGAGCACGAATTATGTGTGGATCTGATTCTTTCTTCATTGACTGATATTTACTCACAATTTTTGACTAATTATTATAAGAATAAGATTGATGCCACACTTCCTGAGTTGGTCAATATGCTGAAAATAGTAGAACTTAAGATTGGAAAGGATCTAAAAGCTTTACTTCTGGTTGAGAAAACTAAACCTTCCAAGGGTGGGTCCCGTTTTGGAAAGGGTCTGAGTGCTAAGAAAAAAATCGATTAGAAGAAGAAAAGTTAGGAAGGAATTGCAAATGTCTTTTTCCAATGTGGTAAGGTAGGCCACTATAAGAAGGATTGCAAGGTTCAGATTTCTACATAAGTGAAGAAGAAGCCAAGTGAGGCATCTATTTCAAGTATGTTCATGATATAGAGTTTCTCTACAGTTCCTTATGAGTCTACATGGATATTGGATACTTGTTAGGGTACTCTTATCTGTACTTCTATATAGGGGTTATGGAATAGTAGGAGACTTGCAAAGAGGGAAATGGACCTAAGAGTTGGTAATGGAGCACGGGGTTGCTGCAACAGTTGTAGGGACATATAGCCTTCATTTTCCCAGTGGCCTTATTTTTAGTTTTGAAAAATTGCTATTATATTCCTATTATCACTAAGAATATTATTTCTTTTGTAGTTTAGCAACAGATGGAATTGAGATTTTATTTTCTAATAATAATTGTCAAATTCGATGTGATAATATTCTTTATGCTTGTGAAATATGCGTGGATGACCTTTATGTTCTAGATACTAAAATTGAAATTCTAAATATGAACATAGTTAGGCAATCGAAGTTAGATAATGAGAAATCTTCATACTTATGGCATTGTAGTCTAGACCAAATAATTAAGACTCGCTTAACTAAGTTGCACAAATGTGGTGACTTGGGACCAATGGAATGGGAATCCTATGGGGCATGCGAACCTTGTTTAAAGGGTAAGATGACTAAGAAACCTTTCATAGGAAAGGGTCAGTGCCCCACAAGTACTTTAGAGATAATATATTCCAATGTATGTGGTCCAATGAGTGTTAAGACACATGAAGATTTTTTCTACTTCATAACCTTTATCGAGGATTACTCATGACAAGGTTATTTTTATCTAATGAGGAACAAGTCAAAGAGTTTTGAGAAATTCAAAGAATTCAGGACCGAAGTAGAGAAATAGCTTGGGAAAAGTATCAAGACCCTTCGATCTGATCGAGGTTGTGAATATCGAAGCCAAGAGTTTCGGGATTATCTAAGGGAAAATGGTATTTTATCCCAGTGGACAACTCCTTGTACATCCCAACACAAAGGAGTGTTAGAAAGAAGAAATCGAACCTTACTCGATATGGTTCAATCCATGATGAGCCAAGAAGAACACATCAGATCCTTTTGAGGTTATGCACTTGAGAGCGCAACTTATATTCTAAATAGAGTACCCTTGAAATCAGTTGATCAAACACAATATGAAATGTTGTATGGTAAAAAACCAGCTCTTTCCCACCTGAGAGTTTGGGGATGTCTTGCTTATGTAAAAAAGATTAGTTCAAATAAACTAGGTGCTAAGTTTGACAAGTGTCTATTTATAGGCTACCCTACAGAGATTATGGGTTATACCTTTTATGATCCCAAGGAACAAAAGACACTTGTTTCTAGGAATATTCAGTTCCTCAAGAAAGAAGATATACTTGTGAAAGCTAGTGGGAGAAATCTTGAGCTAGTTGCTCAAGAGGATCAAATAGATAATTAATTGATTGTTCCTACACCTGTTACACAAGAATGTGTAAGCACAGAAAAACTTATTATAACATCACATTGTGAAGGTCAGGTCGGGTTCTAATCTTTCCTGAGCGATACGGTTATTTCATTATTGTTGATAAGCATATCTTCCTTATGGAAGATGACGAGTCCAAAACTTATAAGGAGGCAATGGAAGGCTCAAAGTCTAACAAAATGGTTTACAGCCACGAAGTCGGAGATGCACTCCATCTAAGAAAATCAAGTTTGGAACTTATTGATGCTCGAAGTGGAATTAAGCCCATAGGATACAAGTGGGTTTTCAAGAAGAAAACTATCATGGACGGTAATGTGAGTACCTATAAATCAAGGCTAGTTGCAAAAGGTTACACATAAAAGGAAGGCATTGACTATAATGAAACCTTTTCACTAGTGGCCATGTTAAAGTCTATCACAATACTCCTTGCTATTGCTGCTCATAATGATTATGAGTTCTGGAAGATGGATGTTAAAACAACATTCCTTAATGGGAACCTAGATCGAGATGTATACATCATACAACCTAAAGGTTTTACATCCCTGGATGGCTCGATGGTATGCAAATTACAAAGGTCCATTTATGAACTTAAGTAAGCATCAAGGAGTTTGATGAGACAATTTAAGAAATTTTTTTGTATCAAATGCTAATGAGACCTGTATATATAAGAAGGCTAGTGAGAGTGCTATCGTTTTCCTTGTATTATATGTTGATGACATATTGTTGATAGGAAGAAATTATCCTTTTCTTCAAATAATAAAGTCATGGTTATCAAAGAAGTTCTCCATGAAAGACCATGGAGAGGTAACTTTTATACTAGGTATAAAGATCTACCGTGATAGATCCAAAAGGCTGCTAGGTCTTTCTCAAAGTACATACATAGATAAGGTTTTGGTTAGATTTAACCTTGAGCAGTTAAGAAAGGGTTATCCCCCAATGTCTCAAGGGATTAATCTTTCTAAATCTGAGTGTCCGAGAACACAAGAGGAGAGACTGCGCATGAATGGAATAACCTATTCTATCATGTATGCTATGATATGCACTTAGCCTGACTTCTCACATGTGTTGAGCATCATGAGCAGATTTCAATCTGATCCAAGTGAGAAGCACTAGATGGCCATTAAAACTATTCTCAAGTACTTATGAAGGATTAAGGATATGTTTTTGGTTTATGGAGAAAGTGATCTCTCTATGAAGGATACACTAATATGAGTTTTCAGTCTGACAAGGATGATTACAAGTCCCAATCAGGTTATGTGTTTATGTTAAATGGAGGGACAATTTTTTGGAAAAGTTTCAAACAGATTATGACTACTGATTCAACCATTGAATCTGAGTATATAGTTGCTTCTGAAGTAGCTAAGCAAGCTGTCTAGCTTAAGCGATTTATTAGTGATCTCGGTGTGGTATCCAACATTGTAAATCTAATAGGGTTATTACTCAGGCAAAAGAACCATGATCTCATTAAAGAAACAGACACGTACTCAAAAAGTACCATCTCATTTAGGAGATAATAGATAAAAAGGATATAACATCCCTACAGATCAGAATCTAGTGGATGGGTTAACGAAGCCATTGACTCAAGTTAAGCATAACCAACATGTTAATGAGTATGGTATGAAGCACAAGGGCAATTGGCTCTAGTGCAAGTGGGAGATTGTTAGACATGATATATGCCCTAGAGCCAATTAGGCCGATATATCTTTATTAGCTATAATGTAAAAATAGTTTCAAATTATTGTTTTAAATAATAAAGGCATCTTTGTTGTTTATCGATGATTATTTAAATTATGTATCTCGGTGGTATCATATATGTGTTATTATAATAAGACAAATTTCATGACTACTTCATAGCGTGAAAGTGCGAGGACATAGTGGGAGCTACATGGTGTGAGAATCGCATATATATGTTACTTTGAATAGTCTAAATATCCCTAGTCATAGTTTTATTAAGACTGGACATCAATGAAGCGGACAGACTAGCATGTGTAGGCTTACTCTTAGGATGAGATCCAAGTAGCCGATCTCATGAGTTGAAGGTGGTACTTTGAGTTATCACATAAATGTATTGCTGGTTAATTAAGATAGTCATTGAACATGCAAACTTGCAAGGTGAAATTTCAAAACTTAAAATTAACCCTAAAAGGTATAGCCCATAGTCTCCTTAGGGTAACTTTATCAGACTTAGCACCCAACTTATATGAACTTTTCCTCTTTACATAAGCAGAACATCCCCAAACTCTCAGGTGAGAGAGAGCTATTTTCTTACCATACAACATTTAGTATGGTGTTTGATCAACTGATTTCGAGGGCACTCTGTTTAGAATATAAATTGCATTCTCAAGTGCATAAACCTAAAAGGATCTGCTGAGTTCTCATCTGCTCATTATGGATCGAACTATGTGGAGTAATGTTTGATTTCTACTTTGTGACACTCTATTGTTTGGTGTATTAGGAGGTATCCAATGGGATAAAATACCATTATCCCTTAGATAATCCTAAAACTCTTGGCTTAAGTATTCACCACCTTGATCAGATTGAAGGGGCTTGATATTTTTCCAAAGCTGTTTCTTTACTTCGGTTTTGAATTCTTTGAATTTCTCAAAACTTTCACACTTGTGCCTCATTAGGTACAAATAACCATATCGTGAGTAAATCATTGATAAACATTATGAAGTAAAAGAAATCTTCATGTGTCTTAACACTCCTTGGACCACCTACATTGGAATGTATTATTTCCAAAGTACTCATAGCACGCTGACCCTTTCCTTTGAAAGGTTTCTTAGTTATCTTACCCTTTAAACAAGGTTCGCACGCCCCATAAGATTCTCATTCCGTTGGGCCCAAGTCACCATATTTGTGTAACTTAGTTCAGCAAGTCTCATTTATATGGCCTAGATGATAATGCCATAAGTATGAAGATTTCTCATTATCTAACTTTGATTTCTTAACTATGTTCATATTTAGAATTTCAGTTTTAGTATCTAGAACATAAATGTCATCAACACATATTCCAAAAGCATAAAGAACATTATCACATCGAATTTGACAATTATTATTAGAAAATAAGTTCTCAAATCCATTTATTGCTAAATGCGCAACAAAAATAATATTCTTAGTGACTGCAGGAATATAATAGCAATTGTTCAAAACTAAAACTAGGCCATTGAGTAAAAGAAGTCTATATGTCCTTGCAGATGTTGTAGCAACCCGTGCTCCATTTCCTACTCTTAGGTCCATTTCCCTCTTTGCAAGCCTCCTACTGTTCCACAACCCTTGCACAGAAGTACAGATATGAGTGTTACATCGAGTATCCAATACTCATGTACACTCATAAGGAACTGTAGAGAAACTCTCTAGTATGAAAATACCTTTATAAATTTGAGCCACGACCCTCATCATTATCCAATGAGTTTGTTCCTAGAGAGATATTTTCCCTCTTCAACTACAGCCGCTTCATTAGCTTTCTCTTTACTTTTAAACCTTTAAGTTTGTTCAACTCACTTTCTCCTTCAGTTCATTTCTAAACTCAATTTCTTAAATTTCAATCAAGTTCATAAGTTAGGTTAATGTATAGTTGGGAGAACACTCCTTAAGCATCTTCTTGAAAGAATCATATTTATCGGGTAATCCCCTCAATACCATTTCTCTCAAAGACTACTCATAGTGCTCATCACCCAACTCCCTTAATTTCTCTCAGTTATCATATATGTATATAACCAACTCTACTACTGAGGTATCTCCCTGCAACTTACTATGGAATAGTCTATCTTCCAGAATATCCATCGAGTTGAGACGATGAGTCATGGTTACGAGAACCAACCCTTTGTACACATGTGTGTACTTCGAGAGCATGTTATCTCACATGTAAAAGCATTCTTACCTAGATGTTTGGGACTCAGATTATCAAGAACATTATCAAGGTAGTAGTTCCTAAGAACTCGTCTAATAGTAGTAAACCACTCGTTGAAGTTGTAAACATCATACTTTATGTTGCCAAGAGAACCGATATCAACACGAGTATTTTCGTTAGTGATCATATTCAACCTAGATATAAGATAGGAATTGCTCAGACATTAGTATATGTACATGCATTTAATATAAGGTCATTCATTAAACACTTATTTCCTACTAGTTTCATCGACATTCAAATAGCCCCTTCTATTGAATTTGGGAAATCTGGCCCAACCATTTTTCCTTAGTAGGTAGCATCCAAAGCCTAATCATTATGATCCCCGCTGTGAGCACGTGATTTTGTACCAGCTCGCGCGTTCAATGATGACGGCTTTTCGGGAAATTTATCCTCGAATCACACGATTTTCGATCATCCGACGATCTTCATATGGGAATCCTCCTCAGACGTTTTAAATAAAAAAATACAAAAAAAAGAAAATATATATAAAAAAAATCCCGCGCGGAGGTAGCCTCGCGCGAGGCAGCCCGAGATAGCCTCGCGCAAAGCTGCGTGAGGCAGCCCGCACTCCCCGCGAGGGTCCTAAGGGACCCTTGCGGGGACTGCCCGGGAGGCCCCGCGAGGCCTCGCGAGGGACCCTCGCGGGAGACCCCGCGAGGCCTCGCGACGGAGTCTCTTTGTTTTGGATTTTTCGGGACTTTTTCATCTATAAATAGTCGGGTCTTTTTCAGTATAAGGACGGAAAAAAAAATTAAGAGAGAAAAATCCTCTCTTTGAAAACGAAAAAAATAAAAACGGTATTTCTCATTTTCTTCCAACTTTTTATCGGATCAAGAAACACTTTCGGATCCCAAATTTCTTCATCTTTTTATAAAATTTCTTCGTCTTTAAAATCAAATTTCTTCATCAAAATTCTTCTAAATTCCTCAGATATTCTCGGGTCTAAAACCAATTTAGAA
>CATIWQ010386637.1:0-19510 GCA_949673415.1 Euphorbia schlechtendalii
TATAATCACTGGATCTATGATTATAACGCTATTTGGTGAGCTAACATTTTTTGAATGGTAACTTACGAAATATGGCTATGTGAGAGCGACCCGTACTAAGCATAGTATTATTATTATCCAGGTTTATATAACTGTCTTAATTCGTTTGCACTAGAGTTAGAAAAGTCATTTCATGTGTTGCTCTGCTGTGAATAATTGAATATCTGAGTGTCTAGAACCGAATCTGTTAAAGTAGTCTGGTGTACGTAATATCTTTGATGATTTTGCATGTTTTCTTTACTATACTTGTTCGTAGGGATAATCTATATCGATTTCTTCTACTCTAATCTATTTACACATTTATCTATTTATTTACCATCATATCCCAACTGACCCATCAACAATAAAATTATCTATTCTATTTTCTTTGTTCTGTTACTCTTGTTGATCTTTAGAACTGGTTCCTTGCCTGTGGGTTTGATATCTTTTAAAACTACATCGCAACTGTATACTTGCAGTTATCATCATTTTTCTATTTGATAAGTGGTATTGACAACACCTGTACTTTAAAGCCAAAAACTTTATGAACAAGTTATTAAACTTATCAGTAGAAAAGTGGTGAACAAGTGCAATCGAGGAAGCTCATGATTTGAGGACCTACAACTACGATGAGCTAATATGCACCTTGCTAACTTATGAAATGTCCTTGACAAAATACAATGATGACTCTAAGAGAAGTAAAGGCAAGGACAAATAGGGTAGAGCCATTATCCTTAAGGCTAACTCATCTGAAGAATCGTCAAGTGACGATTCAGATGAGCAAATAGCACTTCTCATGAGGTGATTCAAGAGCTTCATGAAGAAGGATGGGAAATTTAGCAAGAAGAAGTTTCCCAGCTAAAACAAGTCAATTCAGAACCTGCGTAGAGCTGAGGAAGGACCCAAGAAGTAACACAGAAAGTCATCAAGTGCTTTAACAATGGTAAGAAAGGTCTCATCCAATCATCATGTCCTAAAATCCTATAAGGACCACAAAATCAAGTCTCCTTGAGACCTCCATAGCATATGGTACCACTCTTGTAGAGACAACCCCAACAATGTGTCATGCAGCAACAACAATTCAATAATTCCTCTCAAAGGAATCCCTATGACTTGTTTAATGCTCTTAATGAGGGAACACGTAAGAGGTTTGAGACGATCAATGAACAAATTCAAGGGTTGAAAGGTAATTTTACCAAAATGAAAAAGCAAATGACTTGAATAGCGTGTTCTCTACTGAGATCAAGAATATGGGGAAACTTCCATCTCAAATAGAGGAAAACCCAAGGCAAAATGTTAGTGCAATCACTTTGAGAAGTGGAAAGGAGGTTGAGTTCAACACCATCGAGAGCATAAGTAGAGGAAGAGATCACAGTGACTCCAGTTGAAATGGAAGAAATAGTGATTCTGACCAAAATAAGGCCCCCCTTCCCCGAGAGACTTGAAAAGATAAAGAAGGTGAAAGAAGAGAAGGAAATATTTGAAACCTTAAGGAAAGTAGAGATCAACATCCCGTTGCTTGATGTAATCAAGAAAATGCCGAAATATGCCAAATTCTCAAGGAGTTCTACACCAACAAAAAGAAGCAGTAAGACCTAGACAAGGTCTTAATGGGGGAAAATGTTTCAGTAGTTATTCAACTTAAGTTGCTCGTAAGAACCAAGGGATGTCCACAATCAATTGCACCATAGGATAAGTTAAAATAAAAATGGCAATGTGTAATTGTGAGCGAACGACACGGAAGCGATGGGTCGAGAACGCGCTAGGATGAGAGGCGGTCTACCAGAGTGTTTTTGTGAAAATAAATTATCAGGTGAGGGACTCGAAAGCTTCAAAAGAGAAAATGAAATCAAATTAAATTATTAAAACCCGAATCCGCTGTCTCGTAGTGTAGAGTCACCACCTATATTAGCACTTCGAGGAATTAAAGTCTTGTGAGGCTTAACGTTCGGGGAACGAACCACTAAGACATAGAGATTCGAGTTCAGGATAAGTTGCTTACTTCTTATTAGATCACATTAAATTACATCTACAGAAAACTTCATTTCTTAATTATGCATATTCGAATTTAATTCATTTTAATGTTTACAAGGTATGATTTAACGCGCATGCGGAAAGCAGTAAATCCATACATGAAGCAGTAAGTAAATAAAAAATAAATATACAATTACAAAACCATGGAGATGCAACCACCCACCTAATTTATTAATTACATTTCCTTTAAAATAAAAATTGCAATACCCAAAAGAAAATTAAAATCCAAAGCATACATTTAACCTAATCTACTTGCATCCAAAAAGGTTAGCACAATGTATAACACAACATTTGCACACATATTCGATTTGATCTTGGCGAGGCCCGTGTGACCTAATTAAAACATCGAAGACTGAAAATGTCTTATTTAGAAAGAAAACAATTCATTTTATTAACATTTAGGTTGCTCATTTTTAATTAGTGAAAATGATCGCATGGTAAAAGTGTGAGGACTATTATCCAGGAATAATTTTTATTCCCTTCGTGGGGGTATTTAAACAAGAATCTCCATAATTAAATAAATTAAAAAGAAACAGAAAAGATAGAAGAAATTTTACATGATTGAATCAATAAATACAACAGAAATTAAATAATAAAATGACATAAAATTAATCCTAAATCAACATGTAGAATGAAATAAAATAAAGAAATCACGAGAAGAAGCAACTCTAGGAACTCAGAAGTTTACTCTTTCGGTGCAAATCCACTTCGACTTATCAGCTTGATCCCCGGGAGCCTTCCTCATTCGTTTTTAGTATGGTCTTGTGATTAAGATAAATTGATTTTCAAAAAAAATTAATTCAGAATCAAAACTTATTTTCAATTCAAAAACAGAATTTTTCAGATGAAGAAAAGAACGTTGTTAAAAAAACCAGAATGCTTTTGTCTGCTTCAGATGAAAATTCCCCCTATTTATAGGGAGGAAAAAGAAAAAAAATTGGGTTTAGTAGCGAGGCTAGCATTGGCCTCGTCGGTTCGCTGGCAAGGTTGCTGGCCTCGATTTTATTTTTTATATTTTTTTATATTTTTCTTAAAAAATATATATATATTACATATATTTTCTTTTATTAAAAAATGATTTAATTAAATTATTCTAAACCTTTAAATATTTATTTAGGTCCTTAAAAATATTTTAAGCCTTTAAATTTTCACTTTGAGGCTCTGAAATATTTTTTACGGTTCTAAATATTTATTCAGGGCCCAAAACATTATTTTTTTACGAGGAGAGCTCCCATTCGAAGATTATTTAGATAGTCGAAACTTGTGTGATTCAAGGATTAAATCTTGAAAAGCCATCATCATTGAACGTGTGAGCTGGTACAAAATCTTGTGATCACAGCTATCCCTCATGTGATCACTTGCGGTTATATAACTAGTACGATCACACAAAATGGAGGGGAGGGATTGAGAATATACCTAACCAGTGCGGTTGGTAACTTTTTTGTCATCGATCAGTGATGACACGGGCCTTCCTTTTTAGCGTCCTGCCCTCACGAGATTGTCCATTTCTTTCTTCGGAATCCCTTAGTGCTTGATGCCCGTTGTAGGCAGGTCGACCATTTCTTTCTGCAGTATCCCTTTAATAATCCATTATGGGATAATCAACCATTTCTTTCTTCGGCTGTGGTTATTGTGTGCCCTTATGAGTTGATCTTCAGTTGGTTTTTACAGTTAGAACGACCAGAGCAAGGTGCTTGAATCCATTTCAAAGGCGACCCCATTGAGATAACTATTTCTTTCTTCGGTTATGTTTCTTTGGTAGGATATTGATTTGCTTTCTGTGAAAAATCAGAGAAGAGTATAATGTTAATACATTTTATGATGCATGTTTTAATTATTTGATTGAGTTTACGTGAAGTAAAAAAATTTTCCCCTTCAATCAAAAATTAAAACATGATGAAGAAATGAGTTTGATAAAAATTCGGGGATGTTCCGAAAATAGCTCCATTGTTTTATGAGGCTTTTGTGATTGTGATGTTGCAATGTTGCTTGAACAAACTTTAGGCTTGAGTGGGTCATCATCCTTCATGATGTTTGAAGGTTCCTAAATTGGAGGTGGAGTTTCTTGTTTACTAGAATGGCATTGCCCAGGTTTGGCATCTTCTTTACCTATAAATGATGTGATGCATATATAATGTATGCATGATTTTATGCGTGGACAATATTTATCACATGATGTATATTCATTTGTTGTAGGTGTTGGTGCATGGGTACCCCTAGGATTTATCTCGTTGGGTATTCTCATAGTCTCCTTACTGTCGATGACTCCTTAAAGTGATAACCATGGGTTCAATGATTCAGAGTCAAGTTCAAATCTTGGATCTGTTTTGTGGAGGATCTGGATGTTGATTCCGAACCATGTAGGCGATGCTCACTTTGAAGTTGATAATGAGAGCTTGGAAGTCCTTTTGCCTGAAGTATTGTAAGGGAAATCAGAAGATAAATGATGACTTGTGCCATTCCGAGGATGAGATGATGAATTTGATATTTCTTTAGTTCTAAAATTTGCATAAATCACCCTTACTGGTTTTCAATCTATCGAACCTTGTCTTAATTATTTCCTAGACTGCCCTTTCAGGTTTTCAATCCAGCAGACTCATCTTTTCTTTTCTGTTTTATTTATTATTACTTTTTTATTTTTATTGAACCATAATGTGATGGGATGCTTACTTGCGATATTCTACCATTAGCATGCTAGCAATCGAGATAAGCATGTGCATAAAGATTCAGCAAAAATGATAATTCATTGATGAACTTAACAGGGTTATAAATGTTTCAAATGATTTGACTCATGCCATCGATTAGCCGTTTCAGGTTTTCTAACCAATGTGTTTGCTTTTCTCTCATTGTCCTAAGTTTTGCTTGAGCCGCCCTATCGGGTTTTCAACTCAACAAACTATTCTTCTATTTTGGAAAGAGCCCTTAATTTTTGCTCAACCACCGGAGTGCTAATTGACAGGCTAATTACAAGTTTTTTTAGTTGGTACTGCTTTTTATCGATTTATTTCTTTCACCTATGCGTGATAGCGATTGTGCCAATCTTGGTTTATTTGACTGATAGATTGGTTTTTGTCCATGTCCACGACTTCAATTTATGTCTTACTCAGCGTTACAGATTGTCTGGTTAGTGCTCATGCTACTTTGCTAGCTTGAGGTGTATGCGATGATGAGTATTCATGCTCGATCATCAATATTTCCTTATGAGTTCAATTGTTCTCCAACAATAAGTGATATGTCGAGGATCAGAGGCTTCAAATCCATTGGGTGTATCAAGTGTAGCTTGATTCCATCGAGGGTGAACAGTTTATGTTTAATGATATTCCTTCAACAGTGTAATGATTTGCCCACAAGTGTTGGTGAGCCGTGCAATGGAGTTATTGGCATTCTCCTTCTTTGTGTCTTTGGCACTAGCATTATGTAAGCCCATTGAGCTGGTTTTTTTTACCATTTTTGGGAAATTAACTGCAATTTGCTCTGTTGACTTTTTGACCCATTCTAGTTTTGATCATTTTGACTTTTTCTTGATTGACTAAATAGTTAGTGGACGTTTCATGCTCAGAGATCTTTCTGTTAATCTTACATTTTCATAGGATGAAGAAAATGCTATTGCGCATTATCTAACTACCTATGTTCATCTCTCACTTTCCCTTAAGAGCCAAATCATTTGAACTTATTACAATTATAGGGGATCTATTTTTACCCAAATTACTTTCATGACATGATGTTTCATGTGTGCTAAAAACATTATGCATATGTTTATGAGAATGCGTGATGTCAATCAATGAGATATCAAGCAAGTAAAGAAAGTTCAATTTATTTAAGAATTTCAAAAGCCTCTTGGGAAAAGTAGCTAAAAGCTAATTTATTACATCATCATCCTACAATTATCTTCCCTCTCTAGTGCCCTTTGGCAGGTTTCCCCACATGTTTTTCCATGGATTCGAAGTGCTCCATCTTCGCCACCTTATCAAACACTTCTTGATAGTTGGAAAAGATATCAGACCCTAACTTGCTTCTGTAAGATGGTAGTATGCCATCCAGAAGTTTAGTTATCATCTCTGGTAGGGTTAAACAAGCCTGAAGCATGACCTGTGTGGCCATCCAACGCTCATAGAACGATTTGAAGCTTTTACCCTACTTCTGCCTTATAGCCTCTAGATTTTGCATTGTGGTTTCCATTTGAGTGTTGAAACTATAATGCCCCATCATAGCCTAAGAAAGACTGTTCCAATCATAAGCCACGTTCAACAGAAGGTGACTATACCATTCATTAGCCGGGTGGTCCAAGGTAACAATGAAAAGCTTAGCCATCATCCGTTCACTTACCCTCAATTCCCTCATTGCTATTTCGTAATGTGTTAAATGAGCACGCGGGCCTCTAAAACCCGGTGTACTTCTCAAATTGTAGCATCGCAAAGTTTGGTGGTAAGCTGTCTTCATCCCTAACTGTTGGCTGCGCAGGGTATGTACTCATGAGATGGCCACCGTGAGTGGCCAAGAACTGTTACCACAATTCCACCATGACTTGTTATTGGAGAATAGCATTCCCAATTCTTGGATAAAAGCCATATTGCCCCTGGGGAAATGTAGTTCCCCTGGGAGTTACCTCTAAATTGGGTAGTTGAGGGATAGCATGGAATTGTGAAGCAACTAGCACACTCCAATTAAGAATAGGTTGTTGGGTGGGTCACTCCTTGATAGAAAGGTCCTAGTGTGAATAGTGATTGACTAGGCTATCCCGAGAAGAACTGATTCTGGTTAGGATTGGCAAAGTTATATCCCGACTGACCAATCTGAGCTTGGTTCTGATACAATTGACTTTATCCCGCCCCAAATTGGTAAAAGGTAGTAGGAATAGTGTTATGAGCTGGTTGCATAATATGGGAAGTAGGAGCTCCACTTGCTCTAGGTTGACTAGTCAAATCGCTGATGTTAAAGGTGATGTTAAGATTAGACACCACATCATGAGTCCTTTCTTCGAGCTAACATATCCCTACATGCTGATGAATAATCGATGTCAGTTGGTCGCTGTTTACAAAGGCATTTAGGGCAGCTGCATTCTCAGTGCTCACCGATGATTGATGTGTTTGTTGAGACTTTTGTTCCGTAAGGAAGGAGTGATCCTCCCCCGTAAAATCATCTTATGGATTGGCCATGCTAACAAAATTGAAAGACGCACACTAAACTAAGTCTAAATCTGAACCTGAGTCTTCACTTAAGTCAATGTGTGGAACCCCCTTTAGACTGTCCACGATCGGAGAAATGCGGACCAAGCGGTGAGCAGACCTTTTCCAAGCTAAGATACATAAATAGAAGATCAAACCATGCATGTAAAATTCATGATGTGAACAAATGTGTGAGATGTTAATGTTATAGCTACATTCCCTAGGGGTTAACGTGCCGTAATGCGAGATAAATAATGTGTTTGTCATTCCATTTGAAAAAATGGCTTAGTTGTTTAATAAAATAAAAAAAGGTGAAAATGAAAATCCATCCCCTAGGAGTGGATTTGAGATTTGTACAACATCCGTGTGACATCATAACATGAGTGGTGTAAATGAGGTGAACAAGTTACCCGTGTGGTAATAGGTCAATAGTTTGAGATTTCGTACTGTGACTAGATCTCATGGAATGAAGATGTCAAAATTGATTTCGGGTAAGTAGTGTGACATAGCCTGGTGAAATCGAATAAAATTTAAAGTAAATTGGAAACAACTACCATATTAGTTATCAAATTAATGATTTGGTTGGTTTGCCCAATTAGGGCGGTGTTTCAGATGCTAGTGTGGTCATCACTATTTAAGGGTATGCAGTGATGCATGAATCATTGCCCATGTGGGCGAATGGTTCTGGTATTAAGTGTATACCCTTAAAGATTGGTAAGGTAAGGCTTTTGAAATAAGTTTGTCCCATGTTGGCTTAGGTTCGGATGTCAATGTGGACATCACGCTATGTGGGAAAAAATGGTTTGGGTAGGTATTTGCCCTGTTTGGGCTATGTGGTATGTTTGATTTCCCTGTGTGGGCTAAGAGTTGGATGTCGAGTGGACATCTCATAGGTAATGTGTGGGATATCTTCCCCTGTGGGCTAAGTGTCGGAAGTCAAGTGGACATCACACAATTTGGGGTGAATGATGCTTCATGATTCTAATTGGTTTTATGTTATCCTAGGGTGACATGATCTTGAGTGTCAATTAATCCTAAGTATGTGCGACACCGATTTAGCGTTATGATGATGTGAACATGTTATGTTACATCATTTTAATATCATGAGTGTGTGCGTTTAAGTGTCTACACTAAGATTCGTGGTTCACATGGCACATTTATATAAATGCATGATAAATTGAAAGTGGTAATCATATAACATGCAACGTTCAAACTTCCAACCATACAACTCTTATGTGTAGGGTTCTTGGTTAGTCTCTATCCTAAGTTTGGTTCATCTTAGTACCACAGGGGTACTAAGGAGCGCACCTGCAAGAGAAATATAATGCATGATCTTTTGTTGGGTAACACCTTAGGAAAAATGCCTATGGCTTATCTATATGAGGTTTGCTTGTGGATTGCTAATGTAGATTGTTCTTGTTGCACTAAAATTCACTCCAAGCCTCTCCCCAAATAGGTTCTAACGAGGGAGGTGCATGCGGTATGGAAACAAGTACTCCACTAGCTCAAGTACCATCTTTTCTCATAGAGGAAGATGAGTATAAGAGACAGCTTCGCGGTAATAGGGTACCTTAGACTTATGGGCTAATCCCCTCTATTACAATTCGATATTACAAATATGTCATAATTAAGAAAATACGGAATATTGTGATCAACAATTTTAGGCATTTATCCAAGATCTAAAAACTTTGAAAAATAAAGTTTAAGAAAAGATCCGCAGCGAAGTCGCTGCTATGAGCGAACGACACGGAAGCGATGGGCTAAGAGCACGCTAGGACAAGAGGAGCGGTCTAACTGAGTATTTTTGTGGAAATAAATTATCAGGTTAGAGACCCGAAAGGTTTAAAAGAGAAAATGAAATCGAATTAGATTATCAAAACCCGAATCTGCTATCTCGTAGTGTAGAGTCACCACCTGGATTAGTTCTTCCAGGAATTAAAGTCCTATGAGGTTTAATGTCCGGGGAACAACCCACTAAGATATAGAGATTCGAGTTCGGGATAAGTTGTTTACTTCTTATTGGATCACATTAAATTACATCTACAGAAAACTATGTTTCTTAATTGTGCATATTTGAACTTAAGTCATTTTCGTGCTTATTAGGTATGATTTATTGCGCATGCGAAAAGCAGTAAATCCATACATAAAGTAGTAAGTAAATGCGAAAAAAATAAAGATTACAAATTACAAAACCTCAGGGGATGCAACCGCCCACCAAATCTATTAATTACATTTCCTTTAAAATAAAAATTACAATACCCGAAGGAAAATGAAAATCCTAAACATACATCAAACCTAATCTACATGCATCTACAAAGGTTAGCATAGGGTATATCACAACATTTTCACATTTGTTCGATTTGATTTTGGCAAGGCCAGTGTCGCACAATTAAAACATCGAAGATTGAAAATATTTTATTTAGAAAGAAAACAATTCATTTTATTAACATATAGGTTGCTCATTTTTAATTAGTGAAAATGATCACATGGCAAAAGTGTGAGGAATATTATCCGGGAATAATTTTTATTCATTTCGTGGGGGTATTCTAACAAAAATCTCAGGATATCACGCTACTCCCTAAAAGTGTCACCACTATGAGCAGACGACACTGAAGCGATGGGCCGAGAGCGCGCTAGGATGAGTGACACAGTCCACTGAGGTGTTTTTGAGAAAATAAATTATCGGGTCTGGGACCTAAAAGGTTTAAAAGAGAAAACAAAATCGAATTAGATTATAAAAACCTGAATCCGCTGTCTCGTAGTGTAGAGTCGCCACCTAGATTAGCTCTTCTAAGAATTAAAGTCCTGTGAAGCTTAACATCCGGGGAACGACCCACTAAGACATAGAGATTCAGGTTCGGTTACATCTACAAAAAAACTACGTTTCTTAATTGTGCATATTCGAACTTAAGTCATTTTCGTGTTTATTAGGTATGATTTAACACGCATACGAAAAGCAGTAAATCCATACATAAAGTAGTGAGTAAATGCAAAAAAAATAAAGATTATAAATTACAAAACCTCAGGGGATGCAACCGCCCGCCTAATCTATTAATTAAATTTCCTTTAAAATAAAAATTGCAATACCCGAAGGAAAATGAAAATCCTAAGCATACATCTAACCTAATATACCTGCATCCATAAAGGTTAGCACAGGGTATAGCACAACATTTGCACGTATGTTTGATTTGATCTTGGCGAGGCCCGTGTGGCCCTATTAAAACATTGAAGATTGAAAATTTCTTATTTAGAGAGAAAACAATTCATTTTATTAACATATAGGTTTCTCATTTTTAATTAGTGAAAATGATCGCAAGGCAAAAATGTGAGGACTGTTATCCGGGAATAAATTATTCCCTTTGTAGGGGTATTCTAACAAGATCTCCATAATTAAATATATTAAGAAGAAACTGAAAAGACAAAAGAAATTTTACATTGTCGAATAAATAAATACAATAGAAATTATATAATAAAATGACAGAATTAATCCTAGGTCAACATGTAGAATAAAATAAAATAAATAAATCACGAGAAGAAGCAACTCTAGGAACTTAGATGCTTACCCTTTCGGTGTGAATCCACTTCGACGTATCCGTTTGGTCCCCGTGAACATTCCTCGTTCATTTTTAGTTTGGTCTGTGATAAGATAAATTGATTTTCAAAAAAAAATAATTTAGAATCAAAACTTGTTTTTAATTCAAAAAAGAATTTTTAAGATGAAGAAAAGAATGTCGTTAAAAAAACCCAAATGTTTTTGTCTACTTTTTATTGAAATTTTTTCCGTCCATTTCTACTAAAAATTCCCCCTATTTATAGGGAAAAAAGAAAAAAATCAAGTTTGGCTACGAGTAAACCTGTTCGTCGGGTGGACCGGGCCGGGTTCGGGCCGAGCTTGGTGGACTTTTTAATAAAAACATTAACCCAAGCCCATACTTTAGAATTTCGAGCTCGAGCCAGCCTTGGGCCAAGTTTATAAGGTAATTCCCAAGCCTGGCCCGGGTCCGCGAATATTTTTTTGTTATAAACTTTTTTATTAAAATAAATAGAAAAAATATAAAATAAATCATAATATACTTAAATTTTAAACATAATCGCATTGTTTATTTATAACCTTTAATATTTGGTAAAATTTATTACAATCAAGTATATAAAATTAATAGCATAAAATATAAAATTTTAAAATAGTTATAAATTTAATGTATAAATTTATAATAAAATAAATAAAATTATTCGTCGGGCCGAGTTCAGGCTGGACTTGGGTATTCATATAAAAACCAAGCCCGACTCATAAAAATTCAGGCTTTGACAGGCTCGGGCTCGGGCCAGATTTTTGAAAAAAATAAGTGTCCAAGCCCAGCCCGTTGAAGTGGGGGTCTAACGGCGAGGCCAGTGCTGGCATCGATTTTGTTTTTTACATTTTTTTATATATTTATATTTTTTTATTTATCTTTTTCCTTAAAATATATATATATTACATATATTTTCTTTTATTAAAAAATGATTTAAATAAATTATTCTGAAACCTTAAATATTTATTTTGGTCCTTAAAAATATTTTAAGTCTTTGAATTTTCACTTTGAGTCTTTTAAATATTTTTTACGATCCAAAACATTTTTTTACTAGGACATTTGAAGATTATTTGGACATTCGAAACTTGTGTGATTCAAGAATTAAATCCCGAAAAGCCGTCATCATCGAACTCGTGAGCTAGTACAAAATCCTATGCTTACAGTGATTTTGGTGTTTCGATCAATTTCATGCCATCTTCTATTTACAAGCAACTATCAACCAACCACAAAATGCCCCTCAAAGAGACCAAGACTATCTTGCACCTTGCGGACAACTCTATTGTCTACCCAGAGTGAATCTTGGAAGACGTACTAGTCAAGTTAAATGACTTTGTTTTCCCCACAAACTTTTATGTTCTTGATATGTGTGATGTAGATAAGAAGGGGAGCATAATTTACTGCTAGGGAGACCATTCTTGAGCACTGGTAAGATCAAAATTGATGTACAAAATGGGTCTCTATCATTGGAATTCAATAGCAAGACGGTCACATTCAATGTTTATGACACTATAGATCCCAATAGAATATTCAAGTCTTTGTAACATTGGCAGCCTTGATCCCATTATCAAAAAAAATTTGAGTTGAATCCACTTGAATATTTGTTGGATAATGGGATCTGGACTAGAGCTGAATCCACTTGCTTGTTTGGTCTCGGGGAGTCCTTCGTAGAAGATTTGGACTAGGGCTAGTGATGTGTAATTATGAGGAGGGAAAAAGGCGACAAGGTAATGAAATCTCACATGGAATTCATGGAGATTCTTGGTGTCCTTCATCTTTATTGTGCAAATCTGCCTTCTTAAAGTGGTTGCTCTCATTATTAGAAAGACTTTTTCCAAAAATACTTTAGACATCTCTGCCTATGTTGTGATTGATCCTAGTTCTAAATAGCAAAATCAGCCTTTTGTGGTATCTTCAAGAGAAAATGGGAAAGCTTGAAGCTTTACCAAGTCTAAAGAGACTCTTTGTGGCTTCATTGTAGTGCACGTCTTGTGGAATTGCTACAAGTGTATGTATGGATCTTTAATGGCTCTCTCGGTGAACTTGGGTAAGCTCTGGATGAATCTAGACCTTATCTCAAAATTGTTTGTTGCAGTCTCCACCGAGTAAGTAATATATAGCGGTTGTTGATTCACCATGACCGTTACAAGGTCTTTAATTGACCACTCTACATCAACCATGGTCACCGTGACTTGTTGAAGTTCAATGTCCGAGTCGGTATGGTCGAACAATCCTTCTGTTAAAGTTAGGTCACTATTGGGTTCAGTTGAAGTCTCTGTAAGATGTCAGGACTCTCTCTCTTTTCGAACTTGCCTAGCGCAAGCTCGGTTGGATTTTTCAATTTGTGGATCAAAGAGGAGTTTGTTGCCACTAATTCTGGCTCTAGTCATTCAAAGAAGAGAAAAACAAAATTAAAAGGAACTATCCCCGGTAAAGGAGCCAAAATTTGATGGGTTTTAATAATCCCTACATGAAAAAGTAACTTGTAGTTAGCGATAACATGGGTCGAATACACAATGAATGGTTTTTTTAAGTATTTCTTAATTAGAATGACTAGAGTGACCGGATTGTTGTCTTTGAAAATATTGTGGGTTGAAAAATGAAAATAACGAGTAAAACAAATAATTAAAATACTGACTCAACCAATTTAGGGAACCATGTATCATAATGATCACTAGACAAGGGATAAATTGCATTATGACTTATGTTTAGTTACACTAGCGCTCCGTATCATAGTGTTAGCAAATTTTCCTTACTTCATATGGGGACTGTGCTTTGCACCTCAATCACCTTCTTACTCCCTATGAATCTTGATATTGTGCTAAAGAGTTTGCTGGAAATAGTAATAAATACAAGAAAAGCCTAAACCCTAGCCGACAGGTAGTAAAACTCCCAACAAGTGTTACATTATTGCATCTCCAATCTCGGTGATGACAGAGATACTAATATCACGCACTCCTTCTTAGGCACAAGTATGGATGCAAAAGTTAGAGATAATAATAAATCACTAAGACTTACCCTGTAGTTGATCAAACCACAAAGAGACTGAGAATTCAATAAAAGTAGGTACCGAGATCAACAAATAAGTCACTTTGCGGATTGTTGTATTTAGGTTTAAGTCCTCACATTAATCAAACATGTTCTTGACCCTTATTTGGTCAAGTCACTAGGAAATTAGCTAGGCACGACTGAATTTAAAGACAATAAAAGTAAAGAGACCGAATGTAAAATATCACAATGAAATTTAAAGTAAAAGAACTTACGAAAAACAGATTGCTAGTTTGAATTAAACTTGAACTAAAGCATTTGGAAAGAAAAACAACTAAATTGAATTGAAAGTAAATAAAATTAAATCTAAGAGGATTTGAAAAACTAAGAACAAAAATAATTCTAACTCTAAACTAATTTGGACTTGAACTTCACTAGACTAAACTATGTTGGATTAGACTCTTCTTCTTGTGGGATTCGACCTCTCTTTATAACAAATTGGCCGAATCTAGTTGCTTCTTAGTATTTGTCTTTGATTATACTTGTTCTTGTTTGGCTTTATCCTCTAGTCTTTACTTGGAGATAAAAATGATAGTCCTATCCTCTCTTCAAGATAGAGTTTAAGAAGGAGAATAACTCTTCTTTAAATCAAAACTCCTTAAAGATATACTTTGCCCGGAAAAATGATTATCCCTTGACTTTTACTCTCTTATCTTCCAACTTAATATGTTTTTTATGTTCTAGAAGATTCTGGAATTTGCAAAAATCACCAAGACTAGCTACTGCTCTCGGTAGACACATCGAGATCTTGATGAAGTGTTGCTTTTGGCCATTTTAACCATCTTTCATCCAAATCACTTAAAAACCCTGAAATGATAGAAAACAGCAGTAACAAAGCCCATTAAGACTAAAATATGCTCATAAAGATGTAGAATTAAGCATAAAAACATGTTGGAGTTACAATCTATCAATATGCCTAGTGTGAGTGGGCGGTCCTTTTTGTCAAGTCATGGGATTATAGTATGCGTGGCATGAAAATACCCATTTCAATTGGCTATAGTAATATTAACTTTTTAATGCCCCTAAAAAATATTCTTATTTTATTCATAAGACAAAAATGTTTTAATCACAAAATATATATAAGAAAAAATTATTTTTCTTCATAAAATTCAAAGTGAATATTAAACTAGTTAATATCCCATTTTATATAAAAAAGAGTTGCCACTTGGTTCATCTCCACTGGGAATTGTAGTATACTGATCCATGATGAGATTTTTATACTTGAAAAAATAGAGATTTTAGGTTCAAACATGATATCTACTATTTTATTCAAGATTTTAGAAAGTATGTTTGTATCCGATAATTTCGGCATTATAACGGCTTAATAAAATTACATTTTTCTATAGAAAATCAGGTAGAGAAACATCGCTACTTGAGATTTTTCAAAAGATCCAGGCAGAGTTTCCCCTTATTTGGGATTCCTAATCTTTACCTACAAGCTTGTACATACATATTAATGCACTTTATTGGAAATATTGATAAGGCAGTCTCAATTGGCTCCTTACCCCAACATTGACATTATGATAAGTGTAAAAAGTGAAGTAGAAATATGTAGAAAGAGTAGAAATGAATATATGATTACCCTTAGTTACCTTCGCCTATCTAGGATAACTTGAGAATCGAATCGGATCTGAATTTGTCGAGAGGAAGTTGAAAATTTGGTAGAGATTAGAAATCTAGAAAGTTTGTGGATATAGACTTGTAAAGATGACTTTGATAGTCTTGGGATTTTTTTCATGTTCGGACTAAAGTTTATCATTGAAACTTGATTCAAATCAACGTGGATTTGATCCAAAGTGGTTTAGATACTTGAATGGATGATTCTAGAAGATCAAAAGTGTGTTTTGAAGCTTGGAAAATTTGGTTTTTGGGTGTAAAATTTTTTATGCCCCTTGTTTTTGTCTTTTTTGCTAAGAGGAGCAGAGTGCTCCCAAGGCCAGCCCTAGGGGGTGGGCAACAAGTGCCACCGCTAAGGGTCCATGTTGAAAGGGGCCAAAAAATATTTTTTTTTAATAACTTTAGTAATTAATGTTAAAAAGATAAAAGTAAACAATTATTAATGGTAGATGAATTGTTAGGTAACTTGTTATGAATATAAAAGGTTATAGGATCGAATCTTAATTTCCACAAAATTGTTAACTTTTATCATAATTTTTAAATGAGGGCCCATTTTAATAATTTCTATATTATTTTGCCTAGGACCCTCAATGTGTCAGGACCGGACCTAATGCTCCTCTTTATATAGAGGAGGATAAATGAGCGCAAGCTCATTTACTATGGTGGTATATGGGTGTGCGCCCAATTACCCTTCTTGGAATCTAGGTTATAGTAGTTTACCGTAGTAAATGGGCGTGCACCCATTTATCAGGATGGTAAATGGGTGTGCGCTCATTTACCACCAATTTGACTTTTTAGTAGTCTGAAGCAGAATGAGAAATTAGGCTTTCCCTAGAATGTAAATTTTTTAATTTCGAATTTTTGAGTAGAAAGAATGACAAATTGGTTCCATTTGGCTCTTATTTAATCCTCGTATTGAAGTCGGTATGAATTCTCATTTGGTTGAGCTGACAGTGTGCTAATAGTTTTCCCCTCGCATACGTAAATTTTGAGATAGAATTTTTTTTGTATGTCAAACCAAAACATTGTGAGTGATATGCATGACTTAACATTTTTAATTGATTAATTTTAAAACAAAATATTTTGCCCATTCGATTAAAATGTCAAACTAGAAATAAAATTAAAATTTCAACTACAAAGAGTTTGAAATATTTTGAATTGGCGAAGAGTCGGACAACAATTTTTTTGAAAAATATTGTGTCAAATTTTAATGTATGATTTTTCGTGTGAGAAAATTTTTTGGTCCATTTGATTTCAAAAGCAAAACTAAAAATGATATAAAAAATGTAGAAATTTACTTGTATAGGGGTAAATGGGGACTTTCTCATTTACCAGGGTGGTAAATGGGCGTGCATCCATTTACCAAGCTGGCAACAGTCACACTTGTGACTGTTGCTTGGGGCCCTCACTTGGGGGGGGGGTGGTAGGATAAATAGGCTCACACCTATTTACCTAAATCTATAAGAACAGCCCAAGCTCCCTCATTTGACACATTTCTTCATCTATTTCCTTTCTTCTTGTATTCCTTTGACGATTTTTAGTCATTTTTCCGACTTTCCATCATGATTTATTTGTTATTCTTTTCCTTTATGTCCCTGCTTTCTCGATTTTCCGGGGTTTTTATGTTTTACAAGCTCTTCCAAGTTCACATTCCTCTTCTTGAGGTCGAAGTTGTGGAGAGGAGAGTTGATGTTGATGGACTCATGGTGGATCTTCCTAGGTTTCTGCTGAGAGTCTTTATGGATTACCCCTCGGTGGGAAATATCACAGGATTGGGTGCGGCTACCCTATTCCTACTGCACTGAAACAAGATGGACATTTGTCTCGCAACCACGTTAGTTTATCTTTGCAAGTAAAATTTTTTATTTATGCAAAAATATAATTGTGATGCAATTTGAATTTATTATTGATTTTATTATGCTAGGGAATTTTTCTAGACTTATTTTTCCATTTAAAATGAATATTATTATTTTTCCATATAAATAATACTTAATTGATGCTCTTTTGATGTGCTATAAAATATATGAATTTTGAGGAATAGCATTTTTTCGATGATGATGCATGCTTGGAAATCCGATAATCGATGTGATTATCGAGGATATAGAATTATGTATTTTTTTGTGGAAGTGATTTATTTATGTATGTGTATGATAATTTTTAATAGGTTTTCGAGCATACAGGTGGTAGCTTCCAGCATGTCGAAAAATGGTATAAGGCCCTTTCTCCAAAGGCAAAGAGCATAGTCAACCATGATGTTATCAACGATATGGTGGAGCGGTTGAAGTATAACTGTCACAAGGGATATCCTTATTTGAGGAAGGATATCACTTCTCTACTTTTGAGTAAATGGTTTGATACGACTCATACATTCCATTTCGAGTGTAGTGAATATACCATCACTCTTGTTGATTATTGCACCATCACTAGACTCCCTTTTGCTGGGACAACCATCCATTTTAATAACTCCTTCGCTTTTCATCGCTTTGATCATACTGTCTTTTGGGCGTTGATCGGTTTTCAAGTATCGTCGGGGCCAAGGTCTCTTGTCAAGCCCTTATGAGATTGGATGGGCAGTCTTGGTACTAGTAAGAGTCCTTACTGTGAGACTCGGGCTTTCATTAGCGTAACTCTTTCTTGGATTTTACTTCCATAATGAGAACTCGACCGTGAATCTTCACATCCTGCCCAACCTTATTGATTTAGATAGATTCAAAACCTATGCTTCGGGTCATGCGACGTTGGCACAAATGTATTGGGTCCTTGATGAATGCATCAGGAATAGGATTGCAAAGTTCAAGTCTTCGTCCCAAGTTCTTGAGGTAAAAAATTTGAATTTTTCCCTTTCTTTATTATCTATCATGTCTGCCCTGACTTGATTTCATTTATACAAATTTGGTTTTTTTGAGATGGGTATTCTACCGATGACCAAGAAGATGACTGGGAATTTTTCTTAGTTTCCTCGTTTGCCTCACTTTTGGCATGGTTGGGAAGGAGACTCTCGCAAAGTGGTCTTGACACATCTTCGCAACTTGTTTGCAACCAATGTGAGATCTTGATTTCTTTTTATTAATCTATTGTGTTTGTGTTTTTTCTTATTTTATCCCATTTTGTGTAGATTATCACTTCACCAAAGAAGATGAGGAAAGAGCATAAGCCACCTGGTGATGTCGTGGTGAACCTAACATATGTCTGCTAAATTGCTCTTCTTTTACTTTATTTTTACGAAAATAAAAAAAGGAAAAGCTGCATCTCCAATATTACTTCATAATTGAAGTATCAGTAATTCTATATTGACACTAATTCTTTGAATAGAATTGCCGCTGAAGTATTTGCTAAATCTGAAATAAGGTTCATCTTCAACTCTACTTCAAATTCATACTCTATTTATAGAGTAAAGCACGAGAAATTTTTAATTTAAAGTATCTCATGCCATACTCTATAATTACGTTTGAATATTTTATTATTATTTTGATTTTTAATTTAGATAAACTATTTATAAATTAATGATAACATATATAGGCTTTAAATAATTATTAATAATTATATTAATTAAGTTTGAATATAGACAAGAAGTTTCAAAACTAGATATTAAAATCGAAATAAAATTCATTATATTGTTCAATTATAAATTCTAAAAACAAATTTGAAAAATATTTGCATAATAAATAAATACACATTTGAAAAAGAAAATAAATTAGAATGTATATGAATGATTGTTGCTACTTAATGAAGCTTATTATTATTAGTTTGATTTATTAATTATTTATTTCTAAAAATATATGCATTATTAATTGAATATTAAATATTATTTATATTATATTTTTAATTTATATTTATTATCTAACATGGAATATATTTGTTATAAGAAGAACATAATGTAATATGATTATGATGATGATGATGATGATGATGATGATGATGATAATAATAATAATAATAATAATAAATAAAAATATTGTTTGACAAAAAGAATTTTTTAGAGCGAGTATAAAGTGTAAATGTAGAGTTTAACATAGAGGAAAACCATGTATGCTCAATCACTTTAGTATTGTAAAATATTGA
>CATIWQ010386749.1:0-12434 GCA_949673415.1 Euphorbia schlechtendalii
TCTCCAAAACTAACACTTCCATTTCTTTTGAGCTCCAATAAGATGAACTAACTTTTATCTCTCGTCATATGCCTTGAGCCTCTACTATCCACATACCTCATTCTAGAGTCATTAGCGGATTTAAGACTCACCTGCAAAATATTTAAGTTTTCTTAGGTACCCATGCTTTCGAGCTGGGTCCTGCCTTGTTAGTAGTGCTTAGGTTATTCCAATCATACTCATTGTAAGAACCATTTTTATGCCTATAGAAAACTGTAGCATGTCTAGCTTTCCCACAAAAATCACATGCCATTTTTGCATTGTGCTGGCTCGCTTTCTTCTTTTTAGAGGAATTCTTCCTCTTAGAATTGTGAGTTTGGTTATTCAGACTCTGATATTGGCTGGAGGAAGAACCCATTCCTTCTTTAAATTTGTGATTTCAATAGCCAACTCATCTAATTTCTTAGTGAGCTTGCTGACATGGCAATCCTGATACTCAACTTTTTCTTGAAGAAAGCAGATATCAAGAGATAAGGAAGTGATGGTGTCTTCCTGATCTTCACTTCTCCTCACTAACTCCTTGATATTTTTCATTTACTTGTTAGTCAATTTGATAACATCAAAGAGATCCTGGGAGAACTCTTCAATTGATAAAGAAATTTCAGAATGTAACTTAGTTTGAGGAGCCTTTCTTTTGTTGCGCTCAGCTTCAAAATCAACAGCAGTTTGATCTCTCCCTAAGGTAGATGTTGAGCCTTCGCCCCTTTCATTCCCAATGGCCATAAGATAGAGGTTGGCAAAATAAGCTGCTTCCTCAGGATTCTTCTGAATCACTCTAGGTGGCAATAAGTGCCTCATTCTTCTTAGCGAACCTCTTCTTGAATCTGTCCTTCTTGGTCTTTGGACAACTTGATTGGATATGGCCTTTTTCTCCACAGCTAAAGCATTTTATATCTTTGTTGTGCTCTTTTTTTAGTCCTTCCTCAGCTCCATGCTAGTGCTGATTGGACTTGATTTTAGTGAGAAACTTCTTCTTGTTCAACTTCCCATCCTTCTTTATGAAGCATTTAAAATGCCTAGTTAGAAGGGCCATTTTCTATTCAGAATTGTAGCCTATGGATTTGTCAAAGGAATAAGCTTTTAGGACAATAGCTTTGCCCTCTCTTTCCTTACCTTGAATCCTTTTGGAGTCATCATAATATTTCCTCAGAGACATCCCATGAGTCAGCAAGGTGCTTATCGGCTCATTATAGTTGTAGGTCTTAAGATCATGAGCCTCCTCAATTCCACTCTTCTTGGAATCTCACTCTAAGGTAAGAGTGTGGATAATCTTCTCCACGAGCTCAACCTTGGTGAACTACTTCTCTAATCTCTTTAGTTCACCATTAACAATGTTAATGAACTCGGTATTCATTCTTTGAATACCCTCGCTGGCGCTCATTGAGAACATCGGATACTCCCTCAACATGAGATTGATCTTTGACTCTTTCACCTTATCTATCCCCTTGTAGGTAATCTCTAGCTTCCCCCAGATTTCCTATGCTATCTCGTAGCTTCAGACCTTGTTGAATTCAGTAAAATCTAGCGTATAGTGTAAGTAATTAATCACTACGACATTCTCTTTGAGAAGCCTAATATCATCATCATCGTAGTCCTCAGGATCTATTGGAAAACAAACCCCGTTCCTCATAACAGTAGGAATTTGGGGTCAAGCTCGATTGCGAGCCAGGCCTGCATACTTTGAGATTGAATACACTTTTTTATGCAGTTTTTCCAAAACGTGTAGTGATTACTGTTAAACAATGTTGTTCTTGTGACAGACATTCCCTCCTTCAGGAGCACTATTTGTCCTGAACCGGAGCTGTAGTTGTTGTAAGCCAATTATGGATCTTTAACTTAAAGATGCTTAGTCTAAAAGTTGAGCACATGCTCCGATACCACTTATTGGTCCTTAGATAACCTACAAACAACCATAGAGGGGGGGTGAATGCGTTTCTTGGTTACTTTTTATATTTGTAAAGATATTTAAACCAAGTTAAGATTTTAGATGCATGTTGAGTGATGATGTGCTAAGCGGGTCTAAAAACTTATAAACTACTAAGCTTCGTTGGGCAGTTTATCTTCAATCGCTTGCTAAGTACTCTACTCAGCATGGATTGGTTTTTCAAGCAAAATGATAAGTACAGAAAGAATGATGAATGAGTTTCAAAGTGATAAAAGCTAAAGCGAAAGTTTAGAACTTCAACACCTGGTTTTATCCTGGTTCGGCCCCGAGCCTACCTCCAGTCCCGGATTCCTTCTCCAAGCTTAAATCCACTAGTGTTCATTCCTTACTTAGATGGAGTAGCCTTTATAGTGGGTAGACACTTTTAAAAAAAGTACCTTTCTTTCTAACTACCACTCAACTCAGTTTGGGTACCCTTCCCAAACTAACACTCAAATTTGAATGAAAAGATTGTGAATTGAATTCAACTTATAAACTGTTGAATCCTTACAATGTTAAATCTAAGAATGATTCTCTCTATTACAAACAGATTGACAATGGATGTTTGCTGATTACTTGAATTTATAATTTCTTAAAGCTGTGAGTATTTGCATAGAGTTTCAACTCTTAAAGAAATTCGAGGTGATTCACCAAGTTTGAACGTCTGCTTCAGTCTTCTATTTATACTTGAAACTTTGCGAAGTAGCCATTGCAAACTTTTCATCCTTGCAGTTCTTCAATTTCTCTTCTTTTCATATATTTCGAATCTTCCCGTTAGAGATAAAAATTTTGAATGTTGAGGCGCGATAAAAATACAGTTGACAAAATCTCATTTGTCTTTAAGCAAAACAATTTGATAGAGAGGCATGCGAAATGCAACGTGAAATATTGAGATTGGTTGACATTGTTGACACTTGTAGAGGCGCACGGAGACACTGAGAAACGGGGCATGTCATAGAATTTCTTTTGCCTTGGACTTTAGTGAGGAATCTCCAATATTCCGTACTAACACATTTTGTCTTGTGAGGATCACTAGAAATCTTCCTTAATTTCAATGCTTTTTAACTTGAAAAGCATCGAAAGAATATTTCGTTTCTCATAGAAAACGTTAGCAGCTCAAGTGTCATTTAATTCTCTAAGTGTCAAACAATATAACTTTTAATTAATAAAGCTAACTCAGCACAACTGAGTTGATATCTATTAAATTATGTAGTACTCAGCTTAGACTTAGCTTTTCCTACTCTAAGTTGTAACATAATTAATTACTCAACAAACTGAGTTGTTTTTCCTTAAACAAACTCAAGTCAGTTTCATTAATTAAGAGTATACTTAGTACTCAATTAATTTCACTATCCTAGAAAGTTTACTATTTCTAATCGTTTAAGTACTGTGAAGTACTATTAGCTTGGGTTCTATATGTAATTCAAAAAATTGTTTTCCGTATAATTCCTTAGGAATTTGTCTTCCCAAAAAATATTTTCCCATAGGAATTTTTTTCCCAAAAATGTTTTCCAAAATATTTTTCCAAAAATTGTTTCCCCGTTATTTCTTTGGAATTTGTTGTGGCAAAAAATATTTTCCCTATCTTTTCTTTGGAAATTATTTTTCCGAAATTTCTTTCCCATTATTTCTTAGGAATTTGTTTTCCAAATACATTTTTCCTATCTTAGGAAATTATTTTCCCAAAAATTCTTCCCCATTATTTCTCTTCAATTTTTTTCCAATAATATTTTCCCTATCTTTTCTTAGGAAAATATTTTTCTGAAATTTCTTTCCCCACTATTTCTTAGGAATTTATTTTCCTGATAACATTTTCTCTATCTTAGGATATTAATTTCCCAAAAATTACTTTCCCCTTTATTTCTTAAGAATTTGTTTTCCCAAAAATATTTTTCTATCTTAGAAAATTATTTTCCCAAAAATTCTTACCACATCATTTCTTAGGAATTATTTTCCCTAGTATCTTATGAAATTATTTTCCGAAAAAATCATTCCCTACCATTTTCCTAGGAATTTGTTTCTCTAAAACATTTCTATCTTTTTCTTTGCAAATTTTTTCCGTATTATATGTCAGCAAATTATTTTTCTCAATCCTATCCATTCCCTATTTCTTCTAAGGAAGACATTTCCCAATAAGTTCTTCCCTATTTCAGAAATTCCTCACTACGACAAGAAGACCTCTCAGTAGCTTTTTCCCCATAAAAACTCCCTCCCCAACAAAAGATCGACCCTCGTCAACATAATCATTGTTAATTGAAGGGGAACATTTTTTTATTTCCCAAAAAATTTAATTAAGCAATGATTATGCTTGACCCTGTATGTTATTCCTTTGAATTCCGCGCTTTCTGTTCACATAAGCCTAGAGATCTGTATCTCTATGTCTTGTGACGGGCAATCTGTTAGCAAGGAATTATAGTGATCCAATTAGTTGATGATGAAAGTTATACAAGTTGATTTAAATGTTTCATAGTCACGAGTTAATCTATAGAACTGGGCCTCAAAGAATACACAAAAAATCCTTCACTGCTAATCTACAAAAATCCACCTGAACCGAAGGGGATTACGGTACAATTACCCAGATCAAGGCACCGCTATTCTGATTATGGGTGATTCATTGTTTCCTAAAGAGTATTAACCACCTTATTTCAAAAATTGGTGTTTCAAACTACCTAGAAAATCGTACCTGTATCCCAAGAACGTTAACGTATTTGATTTAAATAGGTAGAAAATTTTCAGAATTTAATGTGCTTCCTCTTTAGTTTAGATTTGATTCTATACCCACTTTCAGCCCTTAAAACTCTATAAATAGAGTACCAAATGACTAAATTATACAAAAGCGTCGAACCTTTGTCTAATTGCTTTCATAGTCACAACTCTTTTTTACAAAGGTTTTGTAGAATGAGAGGAATTGATCTATTTGATTTATTTTTTTGTTCTTGAATGATTAATCTTAAATCTCAACCCAAAACAACTTTTAAATCCGGTTCTTCGAGTTCTATTCCCATCAAGATTTCTTGGAATATGAAAATGTTAAACTGTAAGCCCCAATGATTATAATATGAGACTAAATCTTTTCAGTTCATTCTTCTATTCATTTTCATATATTTTTTAATCGTTCTGGAACACTATGGTTGTGTGTTGCTTCGAGGTCAGTTTTATAAAAGTCCTTTTAAATCTTGGTTTTTCATAATATTCACTGTTTTTTATATTCCTCTGAATTTTATGGTATGTCATAACATGATTTATATATTCTTTTATGGTTTTCTTGTGATTACGTAAACATGTAAATTTGTAAAACTATATTCTGTAAACTGTTAAATTGTAAATCTTTAATTATGCAATTTCTAGAAATTTGTAAACTGTCAATACAAGAATACCACAATCTCGATAATGGCACCCTGATCTTAATAAAGGTACCGAGATCGTTGTGGGAAAGAATACTCTATTTGTGTTTTTTGTTTCTAACTTTCTATTTTGCAGGTTTTATATCTAGATTTGTGTTTCTTGCTTAATATTGTAATTTAGATTAAATTGATAATCTGATTTTCAATGTAATAACATGTTTTAATTGATGTCATATCAACATGTTGCCATGATGTAATCTCGATTACTTATGTTTTGTATATAGGATATATTGTCTTCTAGTTTTCTTTTCAAATCAACTTTAGGTAATAACTAGCTTTAAGTAAAGAAATAATTTTAGTCTTCAATTTGTATTTTAATTTGGCTAAATATAAATAAGCAACTTGTCTGAATTACTGTATTTATGTGTTTTTGGAAAAGAAAATGTACCAAAATTTCCTAAAAAGAGTTGATCCAGGTGGAGACTGTATATTTTAATTTAGGAATCTTGATTCCTAAATCTCGACCCAAAGTAGCTTGTCTCGAAAAGTCTTGTGACCTGAAGGATCTTGACCTGAATGGTTGTAAATACCAAATCTGACCTGTATACAGGGTTGTTTTCTGCTCACACCATGATAAACTGCAAAAAATAGTCATGGAATCGTCAACATCTCCAGCCTAGTTAGAGTTGGACAGGGCCTAAAGTATAATAGATGGCTTTAGTTTATATACCAAACCAAAAGACTTAGTATTGTGTGGATAGCAAAGAATACGTTTGAGAGCCTATCAGTGAGCTAGCCGTGGGGAATTCATGAAGTGAGCCACCTTGTGCACGACTATACAAATAAGCCTAGTTATTATCAAGTACTGAAGGCCGCCAACAATACTTTGAAAATGAGTGACATCCTGAAATGCTAGACCATCTTTCTTAGTCAAGGTCTCTACGTTCGAAACCACAGAGCTACTAGTGCCGTCGTAAAAGATACAAAATGTATTTGCACTGCGACAAGTGCAACCAACCATCCTTGTGTTGAAATTCGATTCCCAAAAAATATGAAGTAGGCCCGAGATCACTTATGAAAAAGTGTGAGTGTAAGAAATTAATCAAACTTGAGAATTACAAGGTATGGTTACTTAGTACAAGTAGGTTATCAACATATATGAGACAAAATAAAATAATTGGCCCCTATTTTAAAAAGTATAGCGAAAATTCGCTTTTGAACACTGAAAACCATAGGTTATTAAGGCCATGTGAGAAAAAAAAACTAGGATATTGCAAAAAAACCGGCTTGTCTAAGTCACCGTGAAGGAATGCATTCGACACATACAAATGATAGATAAACCATGAATAACTTACAATCAAAGAAAGCAATAGTTGAATTGTAGTGGTGTTTATTGTTGCGCTAAATGTATCATGAAAGTCCAACCCTAGATATTGATGAAACCCATTAGCTCCAAGTCGAGCTTTATACCATTCAATAGATCTATTGAGATTTAGCTTCATCCTAAAAACCCATTTGCAACCGACTATAATGTGAGCTTCAGAGAACGGAACCAGCTCCCATATTCAATTTTCAATAATTATCAAATATTCTTTGACATGGCATGCCTCCAATGTGTATGTTATGTTGCCTGATCGCATCTCTTGCAATGACTATTTAGACGTACCCACTTGTACATGTGTTGTCAATATCGATAGTCATTATAAAAGAGGAAACTACAAGTATACAGTTACAAGTAGTTTAAAAAGATATCGATCTAACGAGGAAACCAATGTCAAGCCAAGATATATCACGAAAATATAATAAAGTACGGGTTGAAATTTATAGTAAATAAGAAACTCTTCGAATGAAATAAAACCAATATAGATAACACACTTATTTTGTTTCTAAATGTTATAAACTTCATATACGTAGACAAAATGTATAAAATGACACTTGTGTTCGTCTATTAAATCTATTTATATACATGAAATAAACCTAATATTAGTGTTTACACTAGTTCGAGTAACTCTAACTTAAATTACTAATGATTCTTAATTGAGGCAGGTAATGAACATGAGAAATAGCATGATGGAATTTCAAAACTTAAAAATCAGCGTAAAAGGAACTCCTAATCATAACATGATTGATATAATCTTAATTGAAACGTTCCATAGATGCTTTTGGTATATAAATACTTATTTAAAGAGACCAAGCATCTAAGCATAGAGCATTACTAGTTGATGTGTGCCTTTCCTTGTAGTAGGAGAGCGATTCCTTAGACCAATTGGATAGAATTCCATTAGCACTAGCCTCCAAAGTAGGACAAACTCTATGAGTAGTACACACGAACACCGCCGACCAAAACCTTATAAAGAGGGAGAACTTATCAGTTAACTAGTGGTTGTTAGACCACTCATAGACCAAATAGAAAATAATTGCAAAGGCACTTTGCTAAAATAGGAATAAACCTTCATTTTTGGGAGCACTATATATAGAGGGAGGGGAGTTAAAAACTTCCCTAAAAAACAAATGTGGAATGGGATTTCTCCGATCCCACACGCGAGTTGGGGCACGGAGCTCTAGTACCGCACATGTTGACCTGCTCCCACAACCCGCTTAGGCGGGTTGTGCACCGGCTTGTAAGGCAAGCCCTAATAGGCTTGCCTTGCCCTTCAAACCGGGCTTGCAGGCCTTCAAACAAGCCCAGCTTGCGGGTGCCATAGTGGGCCTGCTCCTTGTTAGTGTAGGCTGGCCTAGTGCCAGCACGAGCTAGTGGCCCGTGAACATTTTTTGCTCGTAGGGCAACCGAGTAGGCCCCCCTTAAACAACCTGTGTTTATTTGGACCCACTCGCAACGGGAAAAATTCCCTTGCTCCGCTACGTGCAATTCCCCCAAAATTCTCCTTTAATCCTTTTAATTATTAATCTTGTCCAACTAATTAAAAATTCATCCAATGAATTAAACAACCTTAATATTCTCACAATATATCGAATCTATAAGTTCTTTACTTAGTCCGATAAAGACCTAAAGTGTGTGACCTCATACGTTCCGAAGTATAGAGCCATTAGAGGTTAACCTAAAGTTTGCTTCCCATCCGAGAACTTTTAAGCTTAGTGTTCCAGACTGATATGGAACCCGATAACTCTATACGATCAAATGGGCTTTCTAGCAAAGGCGTATGATCTCCCGATACTCAGAAGGTCAAGTGCTTATGACTTGATCCAATTTCATAGTAGTATCCAATACAATACACTCCTTCCATCAGGTTAAGTACCATCTAGTTTATGTAGCTCGGATTAAGTGTTAGCTCATGTAATAGCCGTAGCTATGCTGGAATTAGACTTGTTCATGAAGAACACCACTCGACATAATGTATCAAGATTGGTTAGAAACCCGTTCCGTCGATCTTATACTCTGATAAGAGTTTTATGAGTGTGTCTCTTCAACAAGAGGCCTTAAGGTAAATCTCCCATTATATCACTATATCAGGAGCGATGGATCCCATCTTGACTACTCGGCTTACAAACATTTGATCATTAGTATACTAGTAATCACCAGTATCATCTTGATCGCCAAGGTATGAATAGATATGACCCAAAGTGTAGCAACTCTTACCTAAGGTAACTAGTATCTCAGGTCTGTGGATACTTGTACTGCTACTGCAATAAGACATGACACCAACACATGGATATACTAATTTCTGAGTATTTATCTTATAGCAGTCTCCAATGTATTACCCGAATACATTCATGTGTTAACTCAAGGTACCACCTTTAGCTCGTGAGATCGGCTGCTTGGATCTAATCAAAGGACTAAGCCTACACATGCTAGTATGACTGCTTTATTGATGTCCAGTCTCAATGAAACTATGACTAAGGAGATTTAGACTATTCGTAGTAACGTGTATGTGTACTTCTCACACCACATAGCTCCCACTATGTCCTTGCATTTTTACTCTATGAAGTAGTCATGGACTTTGTCTTATCAATGCGCATGTATATAATATCATATATATATGATACCAGTGAGATACATAAATTAAACAAACACTAATATAAACAACAAAGATGCTTTTATTATAAATAATAATAATAATAATCTGAAACTGTTTGTACATTATAACTAATTAAGATATATCGTACTACTTACCTCTAGGGCATACACCATGTCTAACAATCTCCCACTTGCACTAGAGCCAATTGCCCATGTGCTTCATGCCATACTTGTTAACATGCTGGTCATGCTTAACTTGAGTCAATGGCTTTGTTAGCCCATCTGCTAGATTCTGATCCATTAGGATGTATTCTAAGTTTATATCTTTTGTAGTTACTATCTCTCGAATAAGATGGTATATTCTGAGTACATATTCATTTCACTGATAACACCGTGTTTCCTTTGCCTGAGCAATAGCCCCATTGTTATCGCAATAGACCGCTATTGGATTTACAATGCTTGATACCACACTGAGATTACCAATAAATCCCTTTAACTAGACAACTTGCCTAGCTGCTTCTGAAGCAGCTATATACTCCGATCAATGGTTGAATCAAAAATCGTATCCTGTTTGAAACTTTTCCAAACAACCGCCCCTCTATTTAACATAAACACATATCCTGATTGGGACATGTCAGAATAAAATCTCGCGTTAGTGTATCCCTTCATAGAGAGATCACCTTCTCCATATACTAAAAACATCTCCTTAGTCCTACGTAAGTGCTTAAGGATAGTCTTAGCGGCCATCCAATGCTTCTCACCTATATCAGATTGAAATCTGCTCGTGACACTCAATGCATGTGAGATGTCAGGCCGAGTGCATACCATAGCATACATGATGGATCCTATCGTTGAGCCATAGGGTATTCCATTCATGCGCAGTCTCTCCTCTTATGTTCTCAGACACTCAGATTTAGAAAGGTTAGTCTTGTGAGACATTGGGAGATAACCCTTTCTTGACTGCTTAAGGTTAAAGCTAGCCAAAACCTTTTCTGTGTATGTGCTTGCATACCTTTGAGCCATCTTTGGATGTAAAACCCTCGAGTTGTGCCATATACACATCCCTAGCTATATTTCCGTTAAGGAATGTTGTTTTCATATCCATCTGCTTGATCTCATAATTGTAATGAGCGGCGATGGCAATGAGTATTCTGATATACTTTAGCATGGCCAACGGTGAAAAGGTTTCATCATAGTCAATGCCTTCTTTTTTATTGTAACCTTTTGCAACCAACCTTGCTTTATAAGTAATTACATTACCGTCCATGTCAATTTTCTTCTTGAAAACCCACTTGAATCCTAAGTGTTAGCTCATGTAATAGCCGTAGCTATGCTGGAATTAGACTTGTTCACGAAGAACACCACTCGACATAATCTATCAAGATTCATTAGAAACCCGTTCTATCAATCTTATACTCTGATAAGAGTTTTATGAGTGTGCCTCTTCAACAAGAGGCCTTAAGGTAAATCTCCCATTATATCACTATATCAGAAGCGATGGATCCCATCTTGACTACTCGGCTTACCAACATGTGATCATCAGTATACTAGTAATCACTCGTATCATCCTGATCACTAGGGTATGAATAGATATGACCCAAAGAGTAAAGTTTAGAAGAGAAGGTAAAACTGAAGTGTGAGTGAAAGGAGGAAGATGACACTTATTTATAGGAGGAAGAGGAGCAAAAATACTCCCCATTTAGCAATGTGGTATGAGGAAAACCCCATCCCACACATAGGTTAATCGCGTAGAGCACTATGCTTCATGGGTCAACTCGCATGCATAGCCCGCTTAAGCGGGTTGTGCGAAGCTTATAAGGTAAGCCTATTTGGGCTTACCTTATCCCACAAACAGGACTTTGCATGACTTCCTGCAAGCCTTACTTGTGGACATGTTAGTGGGTATGCACTGCAGGCGCATGCAAGCGCTTGTGGGCCTGCAGCCCACTAGCATGCTCTTGCTTGCACATGCTGGTAGCCCGTGAACACTAAAAAGTGCTGTGTGGCTTACATGCAGGCCCCTTCGTGTGAATAACCCATTTTCATAGGGCCCACTCACAAAGTGTTAAATCCCTTACTCTACATATTACACATTTTCCCAATTCCTCTTTCAAACTGTTATCAGGTCGAACCATTTAATGTTCCATCTAAACGAACTTGACTTTCCTATTATTCTCAGTATAGACCCCGTCTATTAGTTCTTTATTTGGTCTGGTGAAGGTCTAATATGTGTGACCTCATATGATACAAAAGTATAGAATCTAATTACTCTATACTTCAAATGGGCTTTCTAGCAAAGACGTATGATCTTTCAATGCTCAGTAAGTTACATGCTTGTGGTTACTAACCCATGCAATACACTCCTTCCATCAGGTTAAGTACCAATTGGTTTAATGAGCTCGAATAAAGTTTTACCTCATGTAATAGCCATAGCTATCCCAGAGTTAGACATGTTCAAGAAGAACACCACTCAACTTTATGTATTGAGATTGACTAGAAACTTGTTCTATCAATCTCATACCCTAAGTCGAGATTTAGGAATGTGTTACTTCAACAAGAGGCCTTAATGTGCAACAAGAGGCCTCATGAGTGATGGGAGGAGTGTGTTACTTGAACGATCATCACTATACTAGTAATAATCTGTATCATCCTGATAATAGGGTATGCTTGAGTATGACTTAAAGTATAGCAACATCAGTACAAGGTAACCAATATCTCAAGTCTAAGGATACTTGTACTACTACATCAATAAGACATGAAACCAATACACAAATATAGTTATTTCAAGTGTCTATCTTACAGCGGTCTACTACGTACTACATGAATACATTCATTTGTTAACTCAAGGTGCCATCTTTAGCTCGTGAGATCGGTTACTTGGATCTGATCCAAGGAGTAAGCCTACACATGCTAGTCTATGCGCTTCATTGATGTCCAGTCTCAATGAAACTATGAATAAGGAAATTTAGAATTTTCCATAATTACACGTGAGTGCTATTCTCACTCCACATAACTCCCACCATGTCCTTGCACTTTCAAGCTATGAAATAGTCACGCAAATTTTTCTTGATTATTAATGAATACATATACATACATACATACATACATACATACATACATACATACATACATACATATATACATATATACA
>CATIWQ010386777.1:0-10408 GCA_949673415.1 Euphorbia schlechtendalii
AGACTGCCTATCAAAAGTATGAAAGCGCCACGAATGCCAGATATACAGTGACATTAACCATCTACCCCCATCCGAGCTCCATAGCTTATCTACTCCTTGGCCATTCTCAGCGTGGGGCATCGACATTATTGGTGAGATTCGGCCAAACTCAACTAATGGACATCGATTCATTATAGTAGTAGTCGACTACTTTTAAAAATGGGTGGAAGCTGAATCCTACACCAACATCAACGCTAAGAAGATAACCAAGTTCATTGAAAAGCATATATTCGCCCGATATGGCATCCCACATCACATTGTATCAGATAATGGAGTTCAATTCCAAGGAGCCACATTAGACCTAATGAGGAAATATGGGATCGAGCACCACCGATCATCACCATACAGGCCACAGGCTAATGGGCGGTAGAAGTAGCCAACAAGGCGATTAAGAAAATCCTGAGCAAGATGGTTCTTACTTACAGGGATTGGGCTGATAAGTTTCCATTCGCAGTATGGGGATACAGGATGAGCGTTAAAATTCCAACCAATCAAACCCTTTCTTGTTAGTGTATGGGATGTAAGCAGTTTTACCGGTGGAAATGGAAGTGAAATCGCTTCGAGTAGCACTGGAGGTGAGATTAGAAGAGTCAGAATGGGCAAAGGCCAGATTTGAATAGCTGAACATGATTGACGAACAATAGCTAAAGGCACTGGATCATTTGCAGATATACCAACAACGCATGACTAGGGCATACAACAGTTGAGTTAGGGCTAGAAGCCAATCGTTAAAAGTAGGAGGCTTGGTTCTGAAATAAATGAGACCCTCAAATGTGGACCAACGGGGAAAGTTTCGCCCAAACTAGGATGGAAACAAGTTCATCAATCCAATCAATCAAGATAAGCTCAAGCGCTACCACGTGTAAAAGCAAAAGAAATAAATTTACAAAAGCGGTACACCAAAAAAGAGAGAAACAAGTCCACCAGATGGCACTTGGTTACCTGGGCAAAAATTACGACCATTCATGTATAAAAACCAGAAATGTCTGTTGAGTTGAAAATCCGTGAAGGGCGACTCAGGCAAAAATTAGGACAAGGTGAGGAATAGAGGGACCGCGAGTTAGAAAACCTACTCTAGGTTAACTGGCGGTAGGACTCAAATCATTGGAAAACTTGAACCCTTTTAAAGTCATTCAATGAAATGTATTATGTTTGCAAAGATTTATATTTATATTTATATGAATAGTGTGCATACAAAATATCGTAAGTAAATAAAATTCGACAAAATTTCATAATCCAAGAATAAGTCAGAAACACAAGTAAGAAAACAAATGAAGAAAATAAATAAGATCTAAGGGTGCCAGTCATTCCACCATGCGCGCTTCCTCGAAGTATGGGGAAGGGGATCCAAACCATCTTCATCCCTCTCCCACTCACGAGACACCATAAAGTGCTGATCAGCATCAAGGAGAACCTTGATCTCACCAAGCCATCCATGGTAGAATTCATTAGTGTTGGTGGTCTCCGGGGTAGTGTAATCCAGTATAACAACCTGAGAGCGCGCCTAGAGCCTCAGCATAGCATCAGGAGTGTCAGGACCGAAATCGTGGAAACGGGTTGAGCATAGAGACCGAGAAACTCGTTGCTAACGCCCATACTACCTGCATAGATGAGAAGGGGAATAGGATGTAACGCCAAACAACCCCATCAGTAAAACACTAGAATCATGGACGTCTGTAACCACGAACGAAATCTCCAACCAAGGGCTAAGCCAACGAACCTCAGAACATCGGTAGGAGCCTAGAATCTCGACCCAAGTGCCTTCGCTCAGTGAATGATGGTCCTTCCTGGTGAAGCCTTTAGGACTATAATGCGAAGGGAGGTATCGAGCCTTCCCTAAGCGTGGATTAGCAGTCAAGCGAAGCCTCTCCAACAGCCATACCTACGTTAACCCATTCATTTAAACAAATAACAAAAATCATGAAAGAGAGAGATGAGGAAAGAGAATTACCTCTATTAAACAAAATGATCTCCTGCTAAGTCCTGATTCACCGAAGCAATGTCTAAGTGGACCAAACTCTCAGCCAAGGATAAAGCTGCAGGAGAAAGGTTGTAGAGAGTGGGTCAATGACCAACAGCAAGCGGAAAGGCGCAATCTCTCCAACCCCATAAACAAATTCCGCTAGAAGAAGTAGAGTCACCATTGAAGGCCAAGCTAGATGACTACTGGGTGTATTCTCACACCAGCTAAGGACAGCTTCAACCTGGAAGCCACCAACATCAAGGGGAGTAGACAAAAAGCGCCCACTGTACTCCAAGTTCCATAAACCTTTCAATTTATCCTCTCCTCTAAACTGGAAAGAGGAAAGGCGAAGGACAGTCTCGCGGGGCATATTGGCATCGACTCCTTCGGAAAAGGGAGCCCCAGAATAGCATGAAAATCCTCGACCAAGGGACAAAGCTCATATTCGGCAAAGCGAAAGACATGAGTGGTGGGATCCTAAAACTTCAGAGCTGCATAAATGAAGACCATATTCACAAGCCTGGAAGCAAGGTACTGAAGACCCCGCAGGCTAAAACTCTCAATCCTCCGCCAATCGAGTCCCTGAATGGTGCAGAGAAAGATCCTAAGGCACTCATTATGGGTCGACATCAAAAAGGAAGAAAGCTAAAGGAAATTCCTCAAAACCGGTGTTGTCTACACACATTAACCACGTACATTAGCATTGACATTCATTCATGCATATGAAGAACAAAAAAAAAACATTCACAAACAAGCAAGCATATTCATAAAATAAAACACCACATGCGAGGACCCGGCACTACGAAAGGCCAAAATCCCCTTTTCTTTCATAAATCAGAAGTCTTTTTAAGATTCTACAAAGCGGAGCTATCAAAAATGTCTAGTTCGAAAAGAGAAATCTAAAACTAAAGCTAAAAGGGAACTCCTAAGCATGCGCCGCCTAAGCGTTATCTCCACCCACTGGATCTCAGGGCAACATGGTGGATATCTCAAGGTCTTCAACACCCAATCTTCCTAAAGCACCATCCGCTGAAACTGACATAGGAGGAGGCTGGGGAGAGTGAAGAAAACCGGCATCCCATTTCGGAGTGAAGAGTCACCTAGCATCTGAGTCATCAAGTAGGGAATCGATATCAAATGTAAGAGGCTAGTGAGGACTCGAGGTGGAAGCCCGCACTTCGGCTCGAGCCTGCTCTGCTGCAGCAACTCCTGATACTGAGCCTGCAAACTCTGGTGACTAGCTTCCAAACTCTGGTAATGGACTCCCAGCTCCTGGTGACTAACCTCAAGGCCATGGTAGCGAGCATCTAGACCCTAATGGCTGATCTCCAATGACTGAAAGCGACCATCAAACTCTTGGTAGCGTCACTCGAATTCTATGCTCCTCGCTGCCGTATCCTACAATCATAAAACATGTTACGAAAATCACATCCATGTATGTAAAAAATAACATTTCATGCATCGCATATAATAGGACAAGAAATATAACATACACGTGTAATCCCATCATGAGAAATCATCAAGTCCCTCAATGCAAAGGAATGTCTAGCTACTCGATCTATCTCCTCACGTATGACCTGCAAAAGGAAAGGAGTGAGTAAAAGAATGACAAGACGCCCCCAAAGATCGCTGGTAATCTAAAACTCACATGAGTAGTATCGAAAGGGTCGTAGGCCAACGTGTGAGAGCTCGGGGGAAGAGGCACCTGCCGAGAGGTTCCAATGGAACCCATCAAGTAGAATGTAGAATCAAGGGGAACCGCAAACCTCCCCTCTATGACACCTACAGATGTACTCGTGTCCCCGGTCGCGGCATTCAAATCAGGCACATAAACCCTCTTTCAGGAAAATTCCTACAAAGATAGATAAATAGTCAGAAACATGATCAACATGGGTAAAACAATTAACACATTTCATACCTGGCATCCCACACTAGTGCCACTAGCGCCTACACCGGAACCACTGTCAACTCTCGGACCCCTAACACAAGCTGGGGGACACTCCGCCTCAGCCTGGGTCGGCGGGTGAAGTGAAAGCATTCTCTCCCTAATGAAGGCCTCGTAGTCACCACGTAGCCCGGAGAGCCTCACACCATGATCCTCAAAGAGCTCCTCCCGCTCATCGGGTTCAGTGACCACCAAATGCGCCCAAAATAGTCCGGTGGGAGGCAGAGGCAGAATGCGCCTCTCGGATACTAGCTTAGTCCGTCAGAACTGAATACGTTCTCCTAGGTACCACTCACAGGTTCTAGACCCCTCAAGGATGAAGCGGTTGCGATCCACGTCTCACCGAATCTCCTTCACCATGTGATAGCTTGGGAGACCCCTCCACGGGTTGCGCTCTACCTAAAAAGAAAGAACATTAAATTCAGAATAAGTTTAAAGACAAAAATATGATTACATCCATCAAAATAAGGTCCATCACCTACTCAAGAGTCAATGCATAAAGATGCTAATAGTAACTAGTACAATCAAAAAAATCTCCCACGAATGATGAGCAAATTCGCGCCATACACGGAGCTCCCTCTAGAGCGTCAAAAAAACTATGGGGCGAGGAGGAACCGATGATAGAAAGCCCATGCCTACGAAATCAGTTAAGGTTAATCACTCAATAACCAATGTACACAAATCACAAAGTAAGCAAACAATACCTGAAAAACCATAGGGCAGCAACGCAGAGAACGCAAACAACCCCAAACGACCAAGTAAAGGGTAAAATAAGTGTACGCCAAGATTTCCCGTGGCTAATTAAGGCCACTAACCCTGCCCAAATCTGCTAGCGGCTCAATCAGCCCATAGTTGATCTCGCTGTTAGAGACAGGGAAAAATGTCACACTCAGCAGGGTGATAAAAAATGACCGGACGTGCAGAGGAATCTTAGCCACGGAAATAGATTGTTGACCCATCCAGTAGTCAAACAACACGCTATAATGTAACGCCCGGCCTCTGGGGTCAACGCCGAGCAGGTCTCTAACGCGATTGCAAGCAGTTGGAGCCTTGAAGAATCGCTCCAAAAAGGTGTCGAACCGGATCACGATACCAGCCCAGGGTAGACCATTGATCGCTACAACATCAGAGGGAGTAATAGTAACCTCCCCGATCAGAAGGTGGAAGGTGTGCAAAATGTCGCACCACCTTTGAGTAAGCGCGATCGACGTAGCATACGGTAATAAGGTAGGCCGTAAGGATTAGGCCAAGGGATCGAAGTCGGTGGCCTCGATAGCCTGAACTAGCTCAGGGTGAGAAGAAGCGTGACCATACCATGCTTGGATGGTAGAATACCCACTAGTAGGACGCAGCGTGGGGGACTGCAAAACAAATTAATTAAACGCTTTTTGCAATTAAACGCAAAAAAAAACAATGAGAAAAACACCAAAAATATTTTAGATCCAATACACGTTTGGATCCCAAACTTTATTATTTTTTAATCTTTCTACTTCTCACATTTCTCAAAGAGGTCCTCGGATATTCTCGGGTTTAAAACAAATGTTATTGGAAATACCTTGGTCCAGAAAAGATGAGGTTGGGCTGGAAAATCAGGATCCAAAGTCTCTATAGGGGAAGTAATGGTAAACCCCATCATAGTGTCACTCGTAGCCAAACCATATGCGATGTCAATATCAATAAAAAATATGTCGGGATCATTGGTAGGCTGAGGAATGAGGTGAGATGTAAGATGGAGTGCCCTGTTAGCAACCTTCGATAGCATGATTTCTAAAGAGAGGGGAGAGTGAGTGTTTTAGAGAGATGAAGAATATGAAAAGTGAAAAAAATAAAGGAAGTGGAGCCCTATTTATAAAGAAAATAAATGGGACCCACCTATTTATTTATTATTATTTTCCAATAGAAGCCTCCTAATGCTACGGAACAATGCACGGGATACCCCAATATTCCTCAAACTCATTTATCAATGTTTTAATTTTTGATTAAAGGGGTAAAAAATTTTTGCTCCGCATAAACTCAATCAAACAATTAAAACATTCATCATGAAATATTGATTAACATTATGTTCTTGATTTGACACAGAGAACAAGATGCAATCCTACTAAGGAAAGATCGCATTTAGGCATCAATCTCCAATTATTCCAAGGGGCACACAATGACCTCAATCGAAGAATAAAATGGTTACCACTAATGGGACATCGTAGAAAGAAATGGTCGATCCACACAAAAGGGACATCAAGCACCAAGGGATTCCGAAGAAAGAAACGGACAACCTTATGAAGATACAATGCCAGAAAGGAAGGCCTATTCTATCAATTGAGAATAAGAAATCACCAACCACACCGGTCAGGTATTCTCTCCATCCCTCTGCTCTTTTCATGTGATAGCACTGGTTATACAACCAGCAATTATCACACGAGGGGCAGCTATGAGCACGGGATTTTGCACCAGCTCGCGCGTTCGATGATGATGGCTTTTTCGGGATTTTATCCTTGAACCACACAATTTTCGAGTATCCTGACGCATCCGAATGGGAATCCTCCTCGTCTCTAATTCATAAGGACATTTTAGATCAAAAAATTAATTAATTAACTAAATAAAAAAATTCAAAAAATATAAAAATAATAAAAAAATATATTAATTAAAAAATACAAAAATACAAGAAAAGTTCGAAAACGGAAACCCGGGGTGACTACATCCCTTGCCGGAGCCTTGCCAAGATTGGCGAGGCTGCCTTGGCTAGGCAAGCCTCGCTATGGCTCTTGGCGAGGCCTCACCAAGAGCTAGTGAGGCCTTGCCAATGTTCTTGGTGAGGCCTCGCCAAGGACATGGCGAGGAGCCTCGCCAGGCTTTTCTCCGGCAAGGCCCCTTGCCGGAAAAACTTACCTTTTTCGATTTTTTTGAGATTTTCCTATAAATAGTCGAGTCTTTTTCGATTAAATGGGAGCCCGAAATTATCAGAAAAAAATATAGCTTTTAGAACGACTTTGAATTCCAAGAATAAAATGAACAATTTTTGGACTTTCTACTACAACATTTTTACCTAAACAAAAAGACGAGGAGGATTTCTCAAGGACCCATCGGATTTCTTCGAAGTGGATTCGTTCAGTAAGGGTAAGCCTCTGAGTTCCTAGAACTGCAATTCCCGTGCTTTCAGTGTTTAATTTCTTCTGTGAACCTAGGACTTTAGCTTCTTTTATTTTATTTTAACTGTTGTAATTCTTCTTCATCTTTTTCTTTTTTAAAAGGAGATGTATGTTAGAACACCCCCACGAAGGGAATAAAATATATTCCGGATAACAGGCCTCACTTTTTACCATGCGAGCAATTTCATTAATTAAAATGAACAACCAATGTGCTAATAAAATAAATAGTTTTATTTAAATAACAAACATAATATCTCGATCTTTTTTTTTTGCCACACGGGCCTCGCCGAATTCAAAATCGAACATATGTGCTATCCCCTGTGCTAACGTTTGTGGATGCAGGTAGATTAGGATTAGATGTATGTTTAGGATTTTAATTTTCCTTCGGGTATCGTAATTTCAATTTTTGGGAAATGTAATTAATAGGTTAGCTGGTGGTTGCATCCCCCGATTTTTGAAGCCTTGTAACTTTCATTTTTTTGCTTCTACTTTCCACATTTACTTACTGTTTTGTGGATGGTTTATTTTTTCGCTTTGTGAATGATTTATTATTTCGTAATATGTGAACCATGCATCTAAACTCCAAAAACGACCTAAGTGCGAATATGCGCAATTAAAAGAAAACGGTTTTCTATAGATGTAATTTAATCTGATCCAATGAGAAATAAGGAACTTATCCCGGACCCAAATCTCTGTGTCTTAGTGGGCTGTCCCCCAGACGTTAAGCCTCACAGGACTCTAATTCCTGGAAAGAGCTAATCCAGGTGGTGACTCCACACTTAGAGATGGTGGATTGGGTTCGAACTGATCTTAAACGTTTTTCACCTTTTTATCTTTCAACCTTTTTCCCGGTTCCCCGACTCGGCGCTTTCTTTCTTCTTTTTTCAAACACCCCGGTGGACAACGCCTCTCATCTTCCAAGCGCTCTTGGCCCACCGCTCCGTTTCGCCTACTCAAACTTGTGGACGTATCTGGGATTATGATGGGGACTCTTATGTTTACCACAATTGATCCTGGTAGGATAGCGTATGGGTGTTGAACTATGGCGAATTCGTTAGGACAAATTGGGAGATTACCTTGTTGTGTAGAAGTCTTTACTGACGAAGATGAAATTCCAGAGTTAACTAAGAAAATTTTCTTCAAGCAAGGATTTCTAACTAAGTGTATTGGTGAGAATGGAATAAACTATGATTGGAAATCGTGGGATGAACGAGTAGAAGCTGATAAAAAGCGTGAAAGATAAATTACTAGGGAAGAAAGGAGTAGTTCAACCAATCTTAATAGAAAGTTGAACGAATTAATGGAGGAGCAAATCTCTATTCATCGTAAGATTAGCAATATCCATATTTTGGTATGTGATGTTGAAAGGGATCTGCGGGAGTCACGTTATAAGATTGATCAGATGATTGAATCCTTAACTCCTGAATGAATAGTTTTCTTTTCTTTTTAGTTTAGAATCTTGTATAGTCTTTTCTTTCAGTTTAGTTATGTTTTATTCTTTTGTTATGTTTTCTTGTAAATATTTGTTTTAATAAATGAAAATTTGAACAACAAGATGTTGAAGTTCAATTGCTATCTTTACCATGAATACTCAAGGTATTGTAGCAAATATTTATCATTTATATTTAACAAAGTTTTCTTGTATTTGTGTTTCTAAGTTTTATAGGTACAAGTCTAAAAATTGAAGAAATTTGAGGAATAAAGAAGCTCGCGACTGCGACACAATTCATGCTCGTGATCACTGGATAACAAAAATTTCTATTTCTTTCATGAGGAGAGTCACTATCGTGACTGGCCTTTATGATCGTGACATAGAAAAATTATAACCATCACAGATCGTGAACTAACACGCGATATATGGCTAAAACAGCCATTAACGGCTAGTTTTAACCCCTAAATGGCTATAATCCCATTTATGACCAATTAGAGACCCAATAAACCTCTATAAATAGGTCCAAGTTGAACCCTAGCCATGACACCTTCTAAAAAGCCTTCAAATTTCAGATTTTTTTTCTCATCTTCTAATTCAAACATCTAAACCTTTACAAACCTTTTTCTTAAAAACCAATATGACCCATGTGAAGAGAGTAGCACAAAAGAGAGGAGCATGATCAATTCAAGAAGAATTTGATTATCCTTTCCCATTGAGGATAAGAGAAGAGGGCAAGAGATTTTAAAAGCTAAGCAAATTGGTATCACCGGGATGATATTCCTCGATTTAGTTTTCTTGGAAACTCTAATCTCCATGAAGAGATGGAAGCCTACCTTTCAGTTCTTGGTCTTTCAAAATTTGTGGATATGCGATTCCCACAAAATCGAGATTGGATTCTCGAATTTTTGGTAACATTCAATTTCGAAGATTCAAGGAAGAGGGCAATACGATTTCAGAATCAAGGATAACAATACACTGTCACGAGAGAGATGATGGGTGATTGTTTCTATTTCGAGATTGCTAATTCATCAAGCATGACGGACTCATTTCAACCTAATCGAGTTTGGGCAAATTTATCGGGTATGAGAGTTTTCGATCCCAAAAATTCTCCTAACAAACTTATTAAGGATGAATGCATTCTTCTTCTCCACAAATACCTTTCCACTTTGGTATTTTGTCAAGTAGAGAGTACAAAGGTCTAAAAGAAAGACTTGTTTGTTCTTTCTTATGCTATGATGAAACAAAAAGTGGAATTTGTGGATATCATATGGGATATGATGAAGAACTCAATGAGCATGAGAAGTAAAATTGGAGTAGTCGAAATTATCACCGCCATAGTCTTGGGTGCAAGAGGTGAACTCCCCTATGTTCAACAACCGAGTGATTATTTTCGGTACATGGATGGAAATTATTTAAAGAACATCATATTACTCTAAGAGCACAATGGTGTTTATTCTTTCTACTCCTACTCAAACCGCACCAAGAAGCTCAATTTGACTCAAGAAGATTCTTCCATCAGACCATCTAATCCATTCGTAAGTCATCACAAAGGAAAAGCCCCGATGACCAAAATAGAAGAAGATGATGAAGAAGACGAAGAAGCTTCGAAAGATTGGAAGGCTAGCATGCAACTTAAATTGGATAATTGCCAAGCGAAACTTGGAGTTATGAAGAAGGACATGAAGATTTTAAAGAAAAGTAATAAATCGATGCTTCGAAAATTACTTTCTTTCTTTAGAAAACAGAATTGCCAATTCACTCCTAGTCCACCGGATTCTCCTTCACAATAGAATAGGTTTATTCTTTATTTTATCTTTTTCAATTCTATTTTTTAGACTAGCATAGTTTTTTATTTTTATAATGTCTCACAATGAGGACATTGCGTT
>CATIWQ010386840.1:0-20638 GCA_949673415.1 Euphorbia schlechtendalii
TTCATTCTGCACAAATTAGTTAAAAAATGTCCAACTGGTATTTATCTATTATGCAGCTAGTATTCAGCTACTAGTGATCAAGTTTCTGCATTTTGGAAAAATTCTAGTTTGTAATTGGTACTATGCTGGTATACTGATGGTATTTGACTAGGAAACAACTAGTAATGAACAACAAAACTCTCTTTCGAAGCGCTTGAAGTAGATTTCATAGAAGGTTTTGTTACCTTCCTAACCTAGTTAAAAAATGTCCAACTGGTATTTATCTAGTATGCAACTAGTATTTAGCTACTAATGATCAAGTTTCTGTATTTTAGAAAAATTCTAATTTGTAACTGGTATTATGCTTGTATACTGCTGGTATTTGGCTAGTAAACACCTAGTAATGAAATTTTTTTAAGCTTTCATTATGCACAAATTAGTTAAAAAATGTCCAACTGGTATTTATCTAGTATGCAGCTAGTATTCAGCTACTAATGATCAAGTTTTTGCATTTTGGAAAAATTCTAGTTTGTAACTGGTATTATGCTAGTATACTGCTGGTATTTGACTAGTAAACAACTAGTAATGAACAACCAAACCCTCTTTCGAAGCGCTTGAAGTAGATTTCATAGAAGGTTTTGTTACCTTCCTGATCTTCTTATGAACAACCAAACTCTTGTTTTGAGAAGAAGTTTAGGTGCCATAACTATCGAAAACAGGAACAAAAAATTGAGAAAAAAATGAAGGATTGTGGTGAAAATTCGATTAGGAAGAGATTCAAAGGATTAAATAACAACCCGTAACACAGATTATGAGGAACGAGTTGTTGAAAAGCAATTAAAGTTTGAAATCGTATCGTAGAGAATCGAAATCTGAGAAATCGCAAGAACAAACACTTGGAAGAGAAGCAGTTGAGAAATCGTGAGAGAATATTAAATAATAAAACTCAAAAAATGTACAGAAGATAAAAGGAAGAAATGAATGTACAAAAAATAATTAATGAAAAGTTTTGACCCATTTAAGTTAAGTATCAAACCTTTGAGCGAAATAATTTTGACGGGAGAGATCATAATAGACAAATTCCCATATTTAAGGGCAGATTGGACATAGTTTAATCCAGGAGTCTACTAATGTATATTACGTAGTTCTGTTAGTAATTCTTTCAAATTATTAATCAATAATTTACTTTTGCAAATTTTGAACATTCATATTATATAATAAAAACGGTGCGTCTTGCTTTTTTTTAAATCAACTTGCTTATAAGAAAAACGATTCCAAAAACTACAGTCAAACTTACAATTATAAAATCTTTTTATCTATTTTAGAAACAAACACAACAATTAAATTAAACGACTCTATGCACGGCACCAATTTTAAAAATTAGTATTCCACTACACTTATAATCTCTTATATTTTTTAATTATTCTGCTTTAATATTATATGAAATTTGAATTTTTTATTTACTTTCTTTTCCAAAATAAGGTATAGAGACTATACATAAATATGTCATCAATTATTTTTTAATAATTCACAACTAATTAAAATCTCTCCTGAAAAAGTAAAATAAAACGGTGCCGAAGCGAAGCGCACATGCACTAAACAATACGGATTATCCGACCCAACAAACAAAAACCGGCGGGTCATACCGGCGGGTCATAAAAAGAAAAGAGAAACCAGAGCAAATAAAACAGAACCCTGCGAATCTTGTCTTCCATTGAGCTCCCAATCCTGAAACTGCGTGTTCACTGATCTAAAGAAGTTTTTCTTTCCTGAACTAATCGGTAAGGTCTACAATTTATCCTTTTCTACCATTGATAGGCACTGATTCTGGGTAAAGTTATCTTTTGCTTGAAATCCAGGGTTTCATTTACTCAATAATAATGCCTTAATCCTTTTCTAACGCGAAGTTCAGATTTAATTTGATGTCTAGTGGTATATATTTATTATGATTTCTTAAGAATTTGAGAGTAAATTGTCGGAGATGAAGCTGTTCAGCTTGTACAGCTCTAAAAAATCCCAATTGAGAGGGGTTTTTAACGGAGTATGTAGTATTATCGTATTGCTTTTATTCTACAATCAGGTAGATATTTCTACGGAGCCCTACGTTGGTGAAAATCCAACCGTGGGAGGTTCAATTCATAGGCAAATGAATGAAGTTGTTGCTAATCGGCCATCTCCAGCCAATGCAACCAATGATGAAAACGATGTGATGGTGCATAGTACAGAATTTTGTGGTGATTTGATTGATCACAAGGGTTATGCTAACTCATGTGAATACTTGAAAGCAAACCCAGCTTGTTCATCTGGTGGGTTCTTCGATTATATCAAGTTTTTATACTGCGATTGTGGCGATTTTAGAGTATTAGGATGTATAATGTTGGGCATTTGGCTCCTTGCTCTGTTCTATTTATTGGGGAATACTGCGGCAGATTACTTCTGCTGTTCTTTGGAGAAATTATCCAATCTTTTAAAGCTGCCTCCTGCGGTGGCTGGCGTTGCCCTCCTTCCTCTCGGAAACGGTGCGCCCGATGTGTTTGCAAGTATCGCTGCCTTCATTGGGAAGGATGCAGGCGATGTGGGTCTTAACAGTGTGTTGGGTGGTGCGGTTTTCGTCACGTGCATTGTTGTTGGGGCAGTTTCGTTATGTGTAGCAGAGAAGGCGGTTCAGGTCGATAAGAGATGTTTCATCAGAGACATCTGCTTCTTTCTCGTAACGCTGTTGTCTTTGTCGGTGATTTTGATGGTCGGAAAGGTGACCGTTGGAGGGGCGATTGCTTTTGTCTCGATTTATGTTGTGTACGGGATTTCTGTTGCTGCTGGTGAGATTTTCCGGAAGCATAAACGCATGTTTAAACTCGATGTTATACTGCCATTGATTCCTGTACGGGGAAGCTATGAAGATGATTCGAGTGTTTATAGCTCTTTACTCGATTTCGAGCGTGACAGTGATGTACCGCATTTACCGCCTTCTTTACCATTATGGATGTGGGCATCAAATGTAGCAATTTACTCCAATCACTTGTCAAAAACCGGCGCACAAGATGAAGAACGCCCTCCTTGGGGCTGGATCGATGGGGATTTAGATACAAATAGCTCCTCATTCTCGTCTTCTAACTTTTTTTCATTGATTCAGATGCCATTGATGATACCAAGACGATTAACGATCCCATTAGTAGATGAATCAACATGGTCAAAACCATATGCTGTAGCCAGTGCTACAATCTCTCCCATTCTCCTGGCATTTCTTTGGAACAGCCAGTTGGTAGTGTATATATCGGGAATCGTTGTTGGCTTGATGCTTGGTTTTCTTGCATACCGCAGCACATTACCCAACCATCCGCCTCAAAGATTCTTACTTGCCTGGGTTTTGGGAGGATTTGTGATGAGTATCGTGTGGTTCTACATGATCGCAAACGAGCTCGTTGCTTTACTTGTTGCATTCGGCGTGGTCTTGGGGATCAACCCGTCGATCCTCGGGTTAACTGTGTTAGCATGGGGGAACTCGATGGGCGATTTGGTGTCCAACATCGCGCTGGCGATGAACGGTGGAGATAGCTTGCAGATTGCCTTCTCTGGTTGTTATGCGGGTCCCATGTTCAACACGCTCATTGGATTGGGAATCTCGATGCTTCTCGGAGCCTGGTCTGAGAAAAATGGTGTTTACACGGTTCCTAAAGACAGTAGCTTGGTTTACACTATGGGATTTCTTATGGTCGGATTAATCTGGGCGCTTGTTACGCTTCCTCGCAAAGATATGCGCCCAAGCAAGATGTTAGGTGTGGGCCTTATAACCTTGTATTTTATTTTTCTTACATTGAGAATAACTATGGCCGTGGGATATGTAGGAAACTGAATGCATCTGTATATTTTTAGAATTTAGACTCTTTAATCTGCTGTTTTCATTCTACCACTGTATTGTTTGTATCATTTATAGCACCTAGATTTTGAGGATGGATTGTTTCCCTGAAGAACAGGCTTGTATTTGTTGTCATCATTTTAAAAGATGATTCTTATAGTCAGGTATTTGCAGAAATTACAATTTTCTTTTACCAGAAAGTTGAATATGAATTTCATTTGCTGTGTTTGAAATACTGTAACTCCATTTCCTAATGTGATTAAATTTCTCCCGATTAAGGGTCAAAAATTTGTGTTGTTCATGACTTGTTGAGCTGGTGAAGTCTGCACATACCTGGACCGAGCCAGCTTAACGAGAGAATATAATAAATGAAAAAGACATAAAAGCATACAATAAAGCAAAACAAAATCCAGCAAAAAAAATATGATGTGCAGTTGAGATTCTACCAAATCCATTAATATAAAATTCAGACTATTCACAATGAGATGCGTAATAACTGAGAAAATACAGAATTAACAAATGATTTTGGAAGACTATGCTGAATTGTTTAATGAGATGTAAGTATATATAAATGGTGAAGGTCCACAATATTCGAAATGAATGAATAAGCAGAAGCAGTGTGTGGTAATTGACAGTCACGTGCGGCAGAAGCAGTAGCACTTGTATAAGACTGTGTCAGTCCCACGTTCCCATTTCTTAGTAAGACAAAACTTCCTTTCTCTTTCACTCAACCGTACATTCAACATTTGGTTTGTTTTTCACTTGAATGACTTGTGATGTTTCATTAGTTGTCCTCTTCTGACTTGATTTCAGTTAGAGTTTGATGATGGATGGCAAGTCTTCTTCCTCTTCTTCTTCATCATCTTCATCTTCTTCAGTCTCTGCTCCTGCTTTCACTGGTTTGGATTTGTACGGCAAGAGAAGACAGCTGATCAAGATTCAGATTTTAGAGCGAGAAATCGGCTTGCTCCAGGTTAGTTTTTTGTTTTTTTTTTTTGGCAGAACGAGTTGAAACTTGTTGATTGAGTCATTGGGTGTCACTTTTTTTGAACATTTTCGATCGTGCAGGAAGAACTGAAATCTGTTGATGATCTTCAACCTACTTCCATATGTTGCAAAGAGTAATTTTTTTTTTTCAAATTCACATGAATCATAAAACTGTAATTATTATCTAATTTAAACATTTGATTAACAGGCTTGATGAGTTTGTAGCAGCCCAAGTGGATCCTCTGCTGGCATTGTAATCTTTTATTCTTCATCATCATCTTATATTTTTCTTTATGCGCTAATCAAATTTCCTTCTTTTTTTTTAATTTGATGTAGAAATGAAGATCAGACCCATAAATCCAATCTCTGCTGGAAGAAGCTCTGGTAATTTTTTCATATATTATTAATTTAAATTTCAACTAAAATGTTTTCTTAGTAGAATCAGAAAACATTGTTTTGTTTCAGTTATCCATTGATTTGCTGCATAAGTGGCTGCTCTAAAATGCCAAAATCGTGCTGTAGCTGGTGCAGTCAAATATGTAACTCCAACACGAACCAGTGCCGCAGGTGTTTGAAGAAACTGGGTTGCAAATGTAGCTGTCGAGTTTCGTGTCCGGTTATCACATGTTGCTGTTTCAGTTCTTCATTCTGTAAATCTAAAAATATTTGTCGTAATCGTTCAATACCATGTTGTTGCCTATAACTTATGTGGTTTATTTTATGCACTAAGTTTATCTCTTTCCAAATGAACAATTTTAATGTAATTCTTTTTGAAGATCTTTTTCTATTTTCGTCAAACAGATATATCATGTTTTCATTTTTGCACAATTTAGTTATTTAGACATTGTTATACTCGTACATCTTAATTAAATTAAAACTGGTACAGAAGTTGCAACTTCATGTTTTTGCGAAAAAATTTTGGTCATATGTTAGTATTAACTAGAATAAATCAATCTAAACGTTTTCACACGTTTTCAATTGCAAATTAATCATGAACCAATGTGGTAAATTATAGGCGGGGAAAAAAGATAGCAATACAAAATTTAGGGGCAAAAAGGGAAAATAACGGATACCTTAAGGGCTCGTTTGGTTGGCGGAATAGCTATTCCGTGGAATAGGAGAAAAACGAATACAAAAAAGTGGAGTGTTTGCCTAGAACCTGTTATCGGGATGGAATAGCTATTCCGAGCTATCATACAACTCATGGAATAGCTATTCTCTTCTTGATAGGAGGAATAGCTATTCTATGAGTTATATGATAGCTAGGAATAGTTATTCCATCCCGTCGACGGGCTCTAGGCAAACTCTCCACCTTTTTCCATTCGTTTTTTTTTCTATCCCACGAAATATCTATTCCGTCAATCAAACGAGCTCTAAGTACCTAAATTTTGGTCATATGTTAGTATTAACTACAATAAATCAATCTAAACCTTTTCAATTGCAAATTAATCATGAACCAATGTGGTAAATTATAGGCGGGGAAAAAAGATGCAATACAAAATTTAGGGGCACAAAGGGAAAATAATGGATACCCTAAGTACCAAAAGATACATTATGGCACAGAAATATTACTGCTAGAAAATTTCACAGTACGTTATTGCTTTGTCTTCCTCTTCTTTCTTCCTCGCGTTCTCTCTATCATTTCCCATTGCTGCCGCCGGTAAAGACTTCCGTCGCACCGCCTTTCTCACCGCGCCGCTGCTCTGTATGTTTTTCTTTTTTCCTTCTTTGCTTTTGTTCTTGGCTCATTCAATGGGAATTGGATATTGGGAATTTAGGATTGGAGTATTGAGCTCAAATTACCTGCAAAACGGAGAATTCCTAGCTTACTTTCAATTGGATGAAAAGAATTGAACAATTAATCTGGTTATAATTTACTTAATCATGTAAGCATGCGTTTTAGTAGCTGAATTCATCCGAAATTGATTTACTGATAATAGCTGAAATCAATATACTATAGCAATTCAACAACTTTTATTAGAAGTATTTCAAAATGCTTTACTAGCGTTCTTAATAATCATTTTTAAGCATATTTTGAAATACATTTTATAGCTGCAACAGAAATTAAACCTCTATTTTGCTGTGCTAGTGAAATCATTTTACTAAATTGATTTATTTGCCGCTTATAATTGTATTCTATATTTATCATTAATTTGCATATTTTTCATATATTTTCAGGGTGTAGTGATTTGCATAGCTTTTATGAAGGAAAAACTGAGCGATCTGTTACCTATTTTTTCTCTTCCTAATGTTCATGATGCAAATGTGTGTAAAACAATGCCTTCAACTCACTCAATGCCATTATACGCAATCTGTACATTCATAGTGTATGCCATCTTCATCTCGTTCCTTGCTTAATGGTCTTTCTCTAAGTCAAATTCAAAAGTTCATTCCTAGAAAATGGAAACAATCTAGGAAAGGGGTTGATATTCATAGCAATCCTCCTATCCATGGGAATTGTGCTGATCGTGGTGAACTGATGATAGAACACCTTATTAATTCTCTCAAGGAATTTGCACATCGAGGCATTTTATCAAAAGCGTTTGAAATCTTTTCCCTTATCCAACACAATGTCTCCTTCGGTACACACTCTAATATCATGGTACAGTCTATATCGCTTCTTCTCTTATCCTGTGTCAACAGTAGAGCCTTACCTCAAGGTAAACAACTCCATTCGCTCATCATCTTTATGGGTTTGGAGCAACACCCAGCTTTGGTACCTAAGCTCGTTACTTTTTATTCGAAATTCAATATGCTAGCTGATGCTCATGCTGTAACTGAGAATTCAGACATATTAGATCCTCTTCCTTGGAATATTCTCATCTCTTCATACATTAGAAGTGGTTTTCCTCGAGAGGCTCTTTCTGCTTACAAACAGATGAAAAGTAAAGGTATTAGACCTGATAATTTTACATATCCATCTGTTCTTAAAGCCTGTGGTGAAACATTGGATCTTGCCTTCGGGAGAGAGGTTCACATGTCTATTGTAGCAAGCAGTCAAATGTGGAGCTTGTTTGTCCATAATTCCTTGGTTTCCATGTATGCAAAAACTGGTGAATTAGATACCGCCCGATGCTTGTTTGACAGCATGCTAGAAAGAGATGATGTCTCTTGGAATACAATGATCTCCTGTTATGCCTCCAAGGGAATGTGGACGGAAGCATTTGATTTGTTTGAAAAAATGCAAGTGGATGGTGTTGGATTCAATATTATAACGTGGAATACCATAGCTGGTGGTTGGTTGCAGTTGGGAAAATATAAAGAGGCACTTGAGTTGATCACTCAGATGAGAAGATGCTGTATTTATTTAGATTCGGTTGCAATGATTATTGGTTTGAGTGCGTGCTCCCATATGGGGGCCATTAAATTAGGTATAGAGATTCATGGTTCAGCAATCCGCAGTTTTCGTGATAATGTTGATAATGTTAAAAATGCACTGATCACTATGTATTCTAGATGCAAAGATCTTGAGCATGCCTATGCTCTGTTTCAATCAGTTGAAACTAAGAATATAATAACTTGGAACTCTATGCTTTCTGGTTTTGCCTTCATGGACCGATCTGAGGAAGTGTCCTTATTATTCAGGAAGATGTTGCTGGTTGGAATTCAGCCAAATTATGTGACAATAGCGTGTATTCTTCCCCTCTGCGCTCGAGTAGCTAACTTGCAACACGGGAAGGAGTTCCATTGTTTCATTTTGAGGCGTGCAGAATTTACGGACTATTTGCTTCTCTGGAATGCTCTTGTTGACATGTATGCAAGATCCGGAAAGGTTTCAGAAGCCAAACGGTTGTTTGATTGGATGAAAGTGAAGGATGAAGTGACATATACGTCCTTGATTGCTGGATACGGGATTCAGGGAGAAGGAAGAGTGGCGTTGCAACTTTTTGATGAAATGAACAAGTATAATATTAAACCAGATAATGTAACTATGGTGGCAGTTCTATCAGCCTGTAGCCATTCAGGTTTAGTAACTGAAGGAAGTAGGTTATTTGAAAGGATGTGTACTATGTATGAGATAATTCCACAGTTGGAGCATTATTCGTGCATGGTGGATCTCTATGGGAGGGCTGGATTGTTATACAGAGCAAAAGACATTATCACAAGGATGCCATATGCGCCAAGTTCTGCCATGTGGGCTACACTTTTAGGAGCCTGCCTTATACACAGGAATACCGAGATAGGGGAATGGGCTGCTGAAAAATTGTTGGAAATGAGGCATGAAAAGCCAGGTTACCATGTGTTAATTGCTAATATGTATGCTGCTGCTGGTTGTTGGAGCAAGCTAGCTGAGGTTAGGACTTATATGAGGGATTTAGGTGTGAAGAAAGATCCTGGATGTGCCTGGGTTGATGTCGGTTCTGGGTTTTTGCCTTTCATGGTGGCAGACACATCAAAACCAAGTCAAAACGGTCTTTACCCATTGCTGGACAGGTTATCTGAAGTGATGAAAAATGACTTAAATGCTGAAACAGGAAATTTGGATTTGGTTGATGATGTACTAGAGGCGACAGGTTGAAGCGGATCTAAGGTTATGTAACTTCCACTTCTATGTAAATCATGAAAATTTATTATATTTGCGTTAAATTGCATTTCTCTTATTTTGATTTTTTGCTTTGCTAATTTAAATAAATAGTACCCTTCTTTTGCTACTATGCAAATTTCAGTGAACATATTTGAGCATATTTGACTGGTTGGCGATGATTGATTGGCTTTCTGAAGCTGGAATTCCTTTTTCAGGTAGCTTTCTAAAAGCACTGTCCTTTAATTATTTTTGGGTGGCATTATCCTTCTTGTATAATAACTTTTGCTTTTCAACTCTAAGAGCCTGTAATTCACTCAAAGTATTGCTTTTTCAAAACCAAGTGTTTCTAAGAGTGGTAACTTTTGTTTAATATCTGAATCCAGTAATTGATGGTATTTTCAGGCATAGTTTCATTGTTCGTCCTCTTGTTGCAGCTGCTTGTTTTGCTCGTCATATTTTTTTGTGGAAATGAGTTTATTTTGCATGTTTGTTTTTGTTTATGGGGAATTGAAAATAAAAAAAAATAGAGAGGATGAATAAAACGACTTAGGGCCTGTTTGGTATTGCTTTTCAAGCTGTTGTCCCTATAAGTTGTTCTCACAAACTTTTAATAGAATTACATATTTTAGCTTTTAACAACACATTTTGAACCTTCATACTATATAATTAGGAACTGTCTGACTTGTTTTTTTAAAATCAACTCTGCTGCCTGCTTATAGCAAAAGCTTGAAAATGGAGCTTTTCGGAAAAACAGTCTGGGAAAGCAATCTTAAACTAGCCCTTAATATTTTTGTTGGATTCCAGGTGCTGTGGCTCCCCTTTTCTTCATGTTTAGATGTGTTTATGCATCCCGCTTTGGATGTTTTGAAGAAAAGCAGACGCTTTACATTCTTCTCTCCTTTATTTCTTGCGAAATTCAGGATTTCTACCCGTTCTTTTCCAAACAAAAGGTCACAACTTTGGCAGTTCTCTCCGAGTTTTGAATACATTCAGGAACTTCCACCGAACCTATGATTTCTGTTAGCGAAAAACTTGGGTTTGTTACTGTGTTAATTGGATCTGAGTACATTGAGAAGATATTGGATGATGTGGCGCTGAAGGTTGAGAATATGTTTCGTAAGCTGGTCACAGCTGATGTAGATAAGGTGTGTCTCTCATTTTCGGTCCATTTTATCTACTTCAGCTTAAGATTGAGCGGTTTTGTTTCCGAATCAATGATTGAGATTTATGAAACATGTAATTTATTGCTCATTCTCTACTCTTCCTTGTAGATTGTAACTGTTGGTTTTAATGTGACATTTTGTTCAGTGGCATTGCCGGAAAAGGATCGAGTAAAAATTGATTGCGCGCCTTGAATATTCTCGTTCTCAGTGGAATGATACGACCCACATGATTTCATGATCGTCACGAAGTTGTCTAGTTTCCAAATCTGGAACGAGTTTTGATTTGATTTTCAAATTGCAAAAGCAAGGTGTTCTCATCGAAAAGTAACGGTGTTCCTACCATTTTGCGAGAAGGATGAAATTGATAGTGACCAATGTCTAGTTCAATGGTTAAACTAAATTTACGACCTCAAGGTATTAGTTTGGAGTGCGGTGAAGATTTTTCTTTGTAATTATTGTCAGTTTAATTACACAATTTTTTTTATAAATAAGGATGAATTTGATTATTTATAAAATAATAGACTGTGGACATAATTTAAATTATATATTAATTTATATAATCTTGTGCATGCCATTGTATGTTTAGGCTCTATTCTTCTGAGCTTTCGAAAATCGAATTAACTGATTTACTGATGAACTGACATGAATTCAAGTCCAATAAAGCAGGGGCCTAAAAGGCATATATTTTAAGTTCTAGTTAATTTCATGTTTTAACTTATATATTTCAAATTGTATAATATGAATCAATATCTTATAAAAGAAGTATAGTTCTAACTTTACAAAATAAAAAAGTAAAATTATAATTTAAATGACTCGAGAGCTTTAGAATATGTGCTTGTGAGAATTTGACATTGATTGTGTAACATCAATTTTACAAAATAAAAAAGTAAAATTATAATTTAAATGACTCGAGAGCTTTAGAATATGTGCTTGTGAGAATTTGACACTGATTGTGAAACATCAATTTTACTTTTTACGTACAAAATAATAATTATGGCATCATGTAGAGCAGGGCTCCTAAATCATGTGAGTTCCATTTTGCCAACGCTCATGGTTAAGGAGCCCCAATATCTCGTCCTGCATTATACCAGTAAGGTACATTAATCAAAAAATAAGTTTTCTCATATTTTATGGAATAACCATTTCGTTAACCAAACAAGATCGTAATATTTTACTTTCTCGTGTGAGTCCTCCCAAAAAAACTTACAAGATTTTTACGAAAATTATATTTATATTTCAAAATTCAGAATTTAATCATGACAGCTCTATCTATTAGATAAGGTTTGAACACAATGAACATCTGTTGTGCTCATTTTGAGTTCACGAGATATTCATTTGCGAGGGAGTGCCATGAAAAAAAGTTGATTTATATAATTAGCTGATAATTGAAATAGTTATATCATACTATATCATTAATTTTTATTATTGATTATCCAATAATAAAAATTAAGACAACTGAACTAAATATCATGATTTTTTAAAATAATGTTTACCAACTTTTTTCTTGCAGAAAATGTTTTTTTCAGATTAAAGAAATATATTTTTAGAATCCAATATACCTTAAGCTTTACCTTTCAAGTTTACAAGCCTAACTTATAGCATGCCTAATATAATTTTACAAAAATGAAGAATGAATATGGGGAATAGTTTTCTCTATCCATTCATCATATAGTATATTCTCAAATATGAGGAACCTTATTGGAATGAATATTATATTAATATTTATTTTTAAATTTTTTTGTTTGTATTTTGATTTAATATTTGTATGGTTAATATAAATAATGTGAGGAAATTAATATAATAATAACAATATATATTATTATTTTAAGAGTATTTAATATAAGGAATACGAAATGAGGAAAATGTTTAGAACAAATGCATTGTATATCTTGCAAAATATAGTTTGAGGAAAGGTAAATGAGGAATATGATTGTAACTTGGTTATAGCTGCAAATATAATTGTTACAACGCTATGCCATGCTCACACAAAGCAGTAACGCATCTCATTGTCCATAAGGTTAACACATTGTGTGAAAGTATTTGTCAAAATAGCATTATTCAGATATGTTAGATATAATAAAATATTTATTAATTTGTACTTATTATTAGATATATAATATTTAATGATCCATATATAAAATTATTTATAGCATATGTTATAATGACCTCTTGGATACATCAAATATTATATCATGAGTAACGAGTTTACTACGTCAATCGCTACATATGATCAACAATTCAATTAAAAATAACAACTAAAAACATATGATATGATATTTGTAATATTGACATGCATACAGATCATGTCATGTTTTATTACATAAAACTATATTTTAGATTCAACATCTAGGAAACAAGGATTTCATAGTTATTTCCCTTTTCAAATGGAAGCTACGGACACCCCTTGCTCCCATAGAACAGCTATGGGGCTCCTAACGATGTGACTTCCATCACTCCACTCGATTGATCCGAAACTTTGCGTATAGCCGATAGACGAATTCTCGAACTTAACAGCAGTACTCGAGAATGTAATCTCATACGATAAACTCCGGTTCTCTTCACTGAACACGAGGCTAGAAGGTGACACATCGATAGTCACATTTGTTGGAGCATTCACCTTAACTTCATAAACCGTGTCACTATAATTCCCGACATTCGTCACGGTCCTCGTATACGTAATTACCGGAGTATAGAAAACAACGACAAACGATGGATAGTTGAGATTCCCCGGGTTTCCTAGACTATAATTGTTACATATATCTGAAGGTTCCACCTCTCCAGTAAATAACCCGATTTGCGAGCTATTATAACCTATCGCGCACAAAAACGAGATATATTCGTCGGTGTCAATGTCATAGACAAGGCCAGGATCAAGAGCGCTGTCAGGATCGACATGTCCTGCCCCGAGATCAAACGGTGTTGCAGCTTGCGAAGTAGCGTAATCAGTAATGGCATCGCCTGCGTTATCCGTGTTATAAGCAGTTGTCATTAGAGCGGATTTTATCGCAGCAACTGACCAACTAGGACGTGCCTTGCGTAGCAAGGCAGCGATTCCGCTCACATGAGGACAAGCCATGGATGTGCCTGAATCTAGCCAAAACTGTACTACGTTATCTACATCTGTCGGAGGAGCAAATCCAGTCCACCCAGCCAGGATATTAACACCGGGGGCTATTACATCTGGCTTTAGGATTTCCGGCGTCCAAAGGTTGGGCCCACGGCTCGAAAAGGGTGCAACTTTAGGAGATTTTACCGAATCTCCTATCACAGTTCCGCGAAAGATGATTTTCGCGGTAGGCGAAGCATCCGTTAGAATGTACCATAAGATATCAGTTCCGTCATTGAGGTTGACAGTGGTAGCCGGAAAATGATAAGCATCACCTGTATAAGTATACTCCGACGCATCACGATCTATCATCCCAACCCCGCCAGCTCGCTTCACTTCAACAGCTTTCGCCACTCTGGTAGTTATTCCGTTGTCGCATAACACGATCTTTCCTTCAACTTCCGATGAATTCAATTTTCCTTCCCTACAGTAGTAATCTCCGGCGTTACCGCCGTACACCAACGGGAACATACCCTCCGCTAAAGGCTCACCCGTGTAGAGTGAAAACCCGTTAAAGATTCTCCCGTCTCCAAGAACAACATCTGCGCGAATCTCCCTGTCAATGGTGGAAGCGCCGACAGTGAGAATCCACGGGGCTATGTTACCAGTAGTAAATGGACCCGGACCTTCATTCCCCGCCGAACATGACACAAGGACGCCGTGTTTAACAGCCGCGAACGTTCCGATTGCCGCAGCTTCTTTGTAATATTCAGGAGAATAGCTACTTGGACCCACAGACATGGAGATCACATGAACTCCATCCTCAATAGCTTGAGTCAAAGCTGCTAGAATATCGGCGTCATAGCAACCGTCGCTCCAACAAACCTTATAAATAGCGATTCGGGCTTTCGAGGCCATCCCGCGGGCTTTACCTAGCGCAAACCCTTCGAAGCTCGCGTTCTTAACGGGGGACCCACCAGCAGTGGTCGCGGTGTGAGTGCCGTGCCCCTTTATATCTAACGGGGAATCCGAATCTTTCGACGGATCAATCGGTGACCCTTTGCTCGCAACGTAACCCTTGCTATATGCCCTCGCACCAATAAGTTTCTTATTGCAAGAGGAAGCGGGAAATACGTCCGATGTTTCGCAGGTACCATTCCAAGTTTCCGGAACATCAGAAAAACCCTTGTCCGAGAAACCCGGGTGGTAAGGCCATACTCCAGTGTCGACAACACCGATGATAATATCTTCACCTAAATCTCCGGAAGGCCAAAGTCCAGACCCGGAGGACAGGCCTAGAAAGTAAGGAGTTCGAGTGGTATGGAGGTGACGAACCTGGTCAGGTTCTACTGAGATTACGCCAGGAAGATGACGAATTATTTCGGCTTGATCGGGAGTAAGGTGAGCGGAGAAAGCACTAGTGTAAGGGGTGTAAGTGTAAAGGATGCTGGGTGGGTGAGGAGAATGTGGGAGGGAATTGAGAATGGAGGAGAACCAATCATGGTGGGAGGAGAAGAGTTCGGGTTTGTGCGATTTCGAAACATAGATGATGAAGCCTTGAGGACGAATATTGGATGTGTTTGAAGTTAAAGATCGAGAGGTTAGAGAAAGGAAGAAGACGAGTGGAACAAATATAGAAACACTTGTAATAGCCATGCTTGAATATTCTCGTAAGCTAGCTTGAGATATAACTAAGGTGGTCTCAATTCATTATTTATAATAGAAAATATAAAGTTTAAAAGGATAATGATTTTAAATGATTTAAGAGCACTCTTTAGTTGATTATGTAACATGACATTTAGAATAAAATGGATTAGACATTTTTTAAAAACACTTGTAATAGATAATGTATTTGATTGTGAATTTGAATATTTAAAATTCAAATAATCACAAAATTAAACTATTTAATAAGTAATCATCTCTTATTATTTAAATGATACATTATTAATGGCCCAACCTTCTATTTGATTATTTATTATTGAAAATCAACTAAATAATGTTCAACATTAATCGTATCAAATCATATTAGTAACAGATAATAAAAGATATATTGGAAAATGATATTTTACTCAATCATCTATATTAATAGACAATCTACATTTGGTAACTTTTTTTTCTATTATTGATATGATTAAAAAAATAATGGAAAATTGATAATGACTTATTCCCTAATTGGTACAGTTTTTTTATTATTGCACTTGCTTTTCAAATGCATTTTTCTTATTGCTCATTTAACCTTGATTCATAATTGGCCTTAATAATGTTGAAATTGTTATAGATGCCCAAGCATGCATAAAAATTAAAGTGCAGTAAGTTTGAAATGCAAAACTTTAAAGGTTTTACAATAGTATTGAAAGCAAGAAAATAAACCTATAAAAATATATCCTATATTAAAAAAAAACAATTAACTCTACACATACCAAGATGCTTGGGAAAAAAATAAACCCTTGTACAATTAAGTTTATTACCCTTTTCAACTAAAAGCCAGATGAGAAGCGGTTGGTTAATAATTCAAATTGTTAACATTATATAGTTTATAATTCAAATAACCATTGTTTAATTCACATGCAAAATTTTGAAAATATCTATCAAAAAGCCAAATTATGAAACAATAACAACAGCTTCACAATTATAATCCACTTATTTAGTTACTTTATATGGCTCAATATTGTTCAATTTCATGTATATAGGTGGCTTAATTGAGTTGGTATTGGATTGTCTTGGTTATTGTTTAAGGTCGATTTTTTTATTGTTAGCAATATTATTTTTTTATCTCCAAAGTAGGCAAAGAAACCCATTTACTAATTCTAATCAAATACTTCAAAATTAGAAAGACATAAAACATGGAATTTTAAAAACCTAATTAATTTTATGGTAAATGTCTTATTCTAGTTGTTTAAGATAAAAAAAATAAACCTACTTAATTTTGCTAATGTAACATTAATAATGAATATCTTTTGAACCCCTTCAATTACTTATCATGTTCAACCAACTTAACCATTACATTTCTTTTCATTTTCCACGCTAATTCGAATCCCCAACACCGTAGCATGTGCACCCAACTTAATCATCACAATTCTTTTCCAATGCCGTACAAATAAAGTCTTTTTTTCATTGAAATAGTAACACGGTCAGTTTGGGATTGCTTTCTTAAACTGTTTTTTTTAAAGCTTCATTTCAAGTTTTTATTATAAGTAGCAGAGTTGATTTAAAAAAAATTAGTTGACAGTTCCAAATTATATAATATGAAAGATTAAAATATATTGTTCAAAGCTAAAATATGTAATTCTATTAAAAATTTGTGAGAGTAGCTTATTGGACAACAGCTTGAAAATAATAATAAACAGGTCATATATTAGTCATGAGAAACTTACGCAAGAATAGATCTGAGAATGTCAAAATTAGCGTACCATATCTAGTAAAAAATTATATGTGGATTATAATGATACATGTCATCAAATATTATAAAAAAAATGTGACATGTTCAATTATAAAAACGAAACATATTTTTTGACATGAAAAAACTTTTTATATATGTTTTAACAAAAAGGCTAGTAGTGGCGGATCCAGAAAAATTTTACTATGGTATCCATATATATCATACTAAAAAATCTTTTATATTATTCATAAAATTAGTTGTAAATAATTATAATTTTTTTTATTATAAAATAAAAATGTAAAAGAAAAAAAGAAAATACAGATAAATTTACGAAGATATATAAACAATTACTTAGAAAATATATTTTTTTCTAAGATAAACTAGTATCTTTAATACTAATATGGGGTCCAATGATAATTTTTTATGGAGTCCAAATACAATCTACTTATATATTTATACTAACTTTTAAGAAAATATGGGATCCAAGACCCCACATCCCCTAACGTGGCCTCGCCAGGGTAGTGAGTTCAAAATATATCAAGGAGAATATTCACCTTGACAAGTAAAGTTTGAAAAAAAAAAGTTTTTAATAACCAAATCGAAGTCATGACGTCTTCGTCTAATAAATATTATTCCTCATATAATAGCTGTTTTTTTTTGTTTCGTGGTTTTTCCCACTTAAATTTTAATTTGTATTTTTTTCTTTTTTTTTATTTTTCTTGTTTCTTTATTTTTATTATCAATAATACTGGAGTTCGGATTTCTCGATCTCAATTTTTTATAAAAAAATATATAAAAAATGATTTTTTTGACGTCAAATAACTAGCTTTAATTAAAAGAAACCCAATCCTAAAATAATACAACTATGATACAAATTTTATTCTGTTGTCGAGAATTTTCATCATGTTAAGACAATATAAAAATGCATTGGACTCTCTCCAAGCTCGAGGATCATGTATTAATGTCAATGATCAAACATTTCTATTACAAGAAAACCTTGCTACTCTTTTAGCTTTAGTAAAACGAGAAGACAATTTATTCTGCATTCTTTGGCATGTTCTTACGAATGAGGTAATACATGTTGAAATATTTGAACACTACACTGGGTATGAAAAGATGTTGTTGACACTAAATTGGGTATAAAAGACGTGGATCAAGTTGTCAAGGCTAACCTTGTTCATGATTCACCTTTGGTGGATGGGGCTGAATGCGATACTCAATTTTGGATTGACAGGTTTGGATCAAGCAATGATCAAGAAGACCCTGTTGTTACAAGAAACATCATCTTTCTTTACTTCTCGGTTATGCTCATAATTATGATATGATTGCAAGGATTTCGGTTGTAAGAATTGAGTCACATCGTTCTTACAAATCGCTAGAAATACTCCCCTTGATATTGCTATAGTCGGTTTAATTTTCATTTTTCTCCCGCTTTTACTTTATTTTTCATTGTTTTCTTTTCTTTTCTTAATGATAATCAAATCCGGAACTCCCACCCTCAACTTTATTTTAACAAATACAATCATTTTCCTTGAACAATAATTACAAAAAGTTTTCATTGATTTTTCTTCTTGTTCTATTATTGTACTCTGAATGTTATGTATTAAATTTTTTTCACGTTCATTATGGAAAAGTTACCACAAAGGTCTCCAAAAGTTTGTTTGTCTTTTCCCCACTTATTTGACGATCAATATAAAAAATAACATAGCAGATACTATTATTTTGTAACAGTATCATAATTAATACTTTAGTGATACTACCATCATACTTTATACCACAAAATTTGTACGACCACACATAATTCCATACACGTGGCCAATTATTAACAACAAAAACAACGTTATTTGGTTTATCAATTACTCCCTCCTTTTTAAATATCTGTACTTTCCTAGCTAATTACTCCCTCCTTTCTAAATATACGTACTTTGCAAATGTTTTGATAATTTCAACTCTATATCAATTAAAACAACAAAAATACTTATTCACTCTTACGAGTTTTGTATTTTTATAACTTAACAATGTCATTAAATAAGATTAAAATAAAAAAATGTTTAAATCGTTACATTAAAATCTGGAAAAAAAATATTTTAAAAAAATTCAATGGATCTAAATGATATTAACAAAAGAGAGAGGGTACATTTTAAGATGACTGTTGTTATTAATGATTCGATGATTTGATTTCTTTGAATTTCAATAATATTGAGTTCGAGTTTTTTTGTTATGGTTAACAAAGGTATCAACCTAATTGTGATGTTCGCCTCAAAGACAATATCCGTCCTCCATTTTATCAAAAACATAACATATAATGTAATAAAAGTATGTTATAATTAGATCATACTTATCAACTTAAATTGTTATATGATATGATAATGTAGCTCTTTTATTTCAGCTTGAAATCGTATAACAAATGCATTTTGGTTTTCTAAGACCAGTAGTCAAGGAAATCATTCTTAGGTTTCAACTTATTTAAAATTTACTGAACTGAATTTATCCAAAATGAACTTATCTAAACTGAACTGAAACTAAACATATTGAAATTGAACTAAAACTGATTAACTGAAACTTAATCAAAAAGTAATATATCATTTCAAGAACACACCTTAAAATATGGATAATATTAATAACAATAAAATTCTACAATAATTTAAAATAATACCTTTAATACTTTAATAACAATAATCCATAACATTTTAAAATGATACTATATTGCAATAAAATTTATTAATAATCATTAATTACGATAATAAGAATTATTATTAACAACTATCATAATAATAATTTACTAGTAATTTTAAATATTGTTTTTTTAACTTATTTTATTTATCTATTGATTTTAAAAGAAAGTTATTCATTACAAAAATAAATAATTATTAATTTTTGTAAATTGTTACACAATACTATGAGCTAATCTTTTTTATTTAAGATTATTAATAATAATGAATACTAAAACTGAAGTGAATTGAAATTTATTTGAAATTGAACTATATACTAAAATTGAAATAATGAATTGAATTGAACTGAAATAGAGATAAATAAGTTCAGGATAGCATAACCTTAAAGCTCACTAGAGGCTATTATCGAGCATGGCTAGTAGGCCCAAAGGCCAAAACCCACAAGAATCTTGACCATTGCAATTATATTAGCTCATGACTAGGGATGACAAGGGATCCCGGACCCGGTCCGGATCCGTAGATCCGGATCCGTTTTTTAAGGTCCGGATCTCAATTTTATAGACCCGTCGGATCTGGACCCGGATCCGGGTCCAGGAAACGGGTCCGGGTCCGGGTCTGGATAATGAAACCCGGATCCGGACCCGGATCCGTAATTAAATATTAATTGTATTTTTTTATTTATTATTTACTCCGAAAATATTGGATAATTAATATTATTTGATATCCACGTAAATTCAATTGCATGAACATAATTAAATGAGCATGTAAACTATTTAAAATAAGGTGAAATGTACAAATATGGAAGCTGAAACTAAGAATTTGATGTTAATTACATGGACCCGTTTTGGACCCGGATCCGTGGGATCCGTCGGATCCGGATCTGGATCCACAAATTATGGACCCGCCGGATCCGGGTCGGATCCGGGTCCAATATATTAAAACGGATCCGGGCCGGGTCCGGATCCGGCCCGTTGCCATCCTTAGCTGGGAACCGTTTTCAAGCATTTATTATTATTATTATTATTATTATT
>CATIWQ010386954.1:0-10349 GCA_949673415.1 Euphorbia schlechtendalii
CCAAAAGTCCTCCCGAAAGACCTTGTGATGGAACCAAGAGATGGTTGAAGTTATTGTGTCCCCAAAAAGATTTAACTACCATTTCTGAAATCAGCGACGTCTTCATCTCAAGAAGAGCAAAGAAGTGAATATTATGTTTACAGATAGCCGCACGCACAAAATCTTGCTTAGCTTTATTATGAAGCCCACCTCTATAATTCTAACAAAGAAAGTTTAACAACATAAAAATTATTAAGAACCCCGAGAAAGAAGCAAGGACTTAGGAGGAAGTAATTGCATCCATGGCGTTAAGGATAATGCCTTTATGTCTCTCTTTGAACAATCCAAGTTTCGAACCCAACTCAAATGATAATGAATTATTCTCGGTTGGCCTGTTACGGGAGAGTAAGATAATCTGATTCATGTTACTAATATCCGGTCCTGAGGGCTGCATGGGGTTGAGAGGGTTGTGAGGGTTGCTGTACTTGTTCGGCCAAGTGGGACTGAATTGAGTGTTGAACAGTCTCCAAACCATGGGACTGGAGCTGATGAAGAGGCTTAGAAGACTGCTAGGACTGTCTAGCATCGGTTGGGGTTAGTGATTGAGGCTCCGTGGTTAGGTAGCTCCAACGATTTGAGGGGGAGGAGGCTGCATTGTCATAATGCTCAATAGGCGATGAACCACCACTGTCAGAATTAATCGTAGAGAGGATTGAACAATTAGAGCAAGCTACCGCTTGATGAAATTTTACTGAAAACGGGAAGCATCAATTGCCCACCCGGAGATTAAACGATCAATCACAATAATCTATTGGGATCGAGATAAGACAAGAGATAACATCGAGCCTATCCGGGGAAAGAAAGTCAAAATCAATATGAACCAATTTGCCCAATATGATACATAGTTGATGAACCAAATCCTTTGTTATCATTCCCAGTGGTAGCCCCACAAAATCCCCATAAACCAAACATTCATTCGGTGCAAAGCGTTCATCCAAACTCACAACATCAAATATCAAGTCACTGAGGTAGCTCCAATCATGTAAAATTTATGTCTCTAACAATCTCTAGAAGGCGTGGAAGTACGGCCAAGTCTCTTATCTTAGCCATGCACGCATACTTAGTCCATGAAGGGGATTCAAATGAGCTGTCTACCATTATGTCGACAACTGGTTTTATTGGAGAAATAACAGACACATAAGAGCGAGAGTCTCTAGGTGATTCGTGGAAAATGGGGACTGGTTGCAGTCTTGCAGCTGCCTGTGTATGAGGAGGGGCTAATGTGGGTGTCCATTTACGATCAAACTTAGCTTGGAAGGCACGGAGACTAATCACACCGATGATAACGGTGTTCAAACGGTATAGAGCCTCATGAAAGGGTATTGATCCGTTTATGATTACCAGGCCCGGTCCTAAGAATTTAAGGGCCCTAGGTAAAAAAAATATAATAATTAATAAAAGTGAGCCCTTGGTAAATAAAGTAGTAATTAAATTTTTTTTTGTAGAACCTAGGATTTGATCTTTGGATCTCTTACAATAATATCAAGTAACTTACCAACTCTTCTAACACTAATTAATGTTCATTTTTATCTCTTAAATATTAACTATTAAAAATTTAAACATGAAAAACATTTTTAGACCCTTTTCAACTAGGGGCCCTAGGCGGGCGCACCCCTTGTACCCTGCCCAGGGCCGGCCCTGATGGTTATGAATCCGAAGTTGAGGTTCCTTGCATTTCGCTTGTTAGGTACGTAAACCATGCCATGAATGCCATACTTAGCGAAAATCGATCGCATGGCAGCAGCTCCATGAGAGTTAAGAAAGTTTTCAAAGTAGATTTTGGCTGGGTTCAGGTGCAGGGTTGGCTGGTTCTTCGGTTTTGGGATCTATCGTTGATTGGCTGCGGCATTGGTGGTCAGTGGAGGGCGACTGTACTATTGACGGTGAAGGTTGGCGGCAGCAGGCTTAGGGTGCTTCATTAGGGTTTTTTTGTCGAGCGATGTTTGCTTGCCCATATTCACCATACTAATATGAAAGGTCGTTAATGTGTTGACTTCCGATAATGTTTTGATATAAATTTCTTTTGCTAATAATTCAAATTAAATGGTTTCTTTGAAATACAAAATATTGCTTTCCAGTTTCCACATGAATAAAGTACTTTTCAAATATTGAACTTATGTTCAAGTCTATTTTCCATGAACTTGAATTCTAATCAGATTCATATCATTAATATTTGTATTTATATTTTCTTTTATATTTCTTATATATAGATGTAATATTTCTCATTATAAATGAATAACTCATATTCGAAACTCAAACTTCTTATTCTCATATTTTCTACATCTTCATTTTCTCGTCTTTATCATTCTTTGTTACTCGAGCTATTAAGTTTATTTTACAATACGTTATTTGTACGAGTTTGCTCTATTTCGAATCATAAAAGAATTTTGTTTTTTTCGATTTTTTCTTCAATCTTCCCAACCAAATTTATTTCAACTTTTTTGAAGTTCTAACCATTGGATTGTCGTGAAATGTTTTCAAAATCTTTCCAACATTTATTTCTTTGTTTTGACCATTGCAATCGTCAAGAAAACTTTCCTAATACTTTCCTTGTGTCGGCAGATTGCACATGATAACAGTTTTCAGGTAGTTTGCTATGTGTTGAGACTGTGAACTTCCTGTACTTTTTAAATTACAAATTTGCTCGAGTTCTGCCTATCGGGATTGTTAAAAAAAAAATGCTCCATAAGGTAATTTCGTGCTAAGCAGAATGAGTAAGATTATATTTGGTCTATTCTTAAACATAAAAAAATGTTAAATTTTAAAATTTGAGTTTATAGTATTTGATATTAACAGAAAGAATTAATTTTCATAAGTACTGAATGTGGAAAACTATGGACTCATATAAGATCTTGTAGATTTTTGGTAATGATATTACGATGTAATGAAAATCAAAAGCCATGTTTATTTGAATTCAAAAGATCTTGCAACTTTGAAATGTATATGTCCACATGAAAATAATATATATACTAATAATATATATACTAAAAAGCTCGTTTATGCGGAAATAAAATAGTTGACGAGAATTTATTTGATATAAATTTCTTTAATACGTCTTTCAGTGGTAGCATGTGTTCCTGAAACATCACAAAGATGAAGAAATTTCACAAAATATGGTGAATAAATGTATTGCATTTTATTGAACAAAATAGGAGATTTTGTTACCAAATACATTTTCAGAAGTGAATGTAATGTTATATCATAACAAAAATTTTGAAGTTGAACATGGTCGTAGATATAATAAGCACATAAAGTGTAAGATCAAATTGATAATATAATAACCACCGTAAGTAGAGAAATTATATAGATAAATTTAATAATCACAAAGGGTAAAAATCAAAGTTGACAATGACAAACACTAGTAAAAGTGGAAAATCAAGTTGATGGTATATGTAACCCCCAGAAGTGGATAAATCATATTGATAAGAATTTTGAGATTCGTAGTTCCATATAAAATTTTGATATAAGGGAATATGTTAGTGATGTTATATTTGAGTTTATTTATATATTTATTGTTTACATTATTATGTTTGAACCACAAAATAAGTAGTATTATAATAGTTGAATATTAAAGATCTGCAAATTTTTGTAAATTTTTTGATAATATGTATATACATATTATTGGTTTAAATTATTACGAAAGTGTTACCAAATTCCACCTCAAGTGAAAATTTAAATTTATTGAACCTAGCTTAATAGTAGTTCACAGTGTTTAAGTTTTAGAGATAAGAAATAACTTTAGATAGTGAAATTAATTAGGTGCTAAGTAAACTCTTAATTAAGTAATCAACTTGAGATTGTTTTGTGTAGAAACAATTCAGCTTGATATAGACTTAATTAGGTTAAGGCTTAGTGTTGCGAGGGTTGTTGTGTTGAGTAAATCAGCTTCAAAGTTTATACGAAATATCTCAGTGTAAGTTGAGTGCTTAATGCAATGCTGAGTAAAATATATACGCTATTACCTTTAATCATTCCGTAAAAACAAAATATTCTTATCTGAAGTGTTTTAGGTTTCAAAAAGGATTTGATGCTGAAAACAAAAGAATGTTTAAGCTTTCATCACAACTAAAAGGTGTTAGTACAGAAAGCTGGAGTGTATTCAATAGAGTCCAAGTTAAAAGGAATAATCTCACATTGCACCGTTTTCCAACATCAACGTGCCACTACTACGTCAGCTGAAGGATTCAATCAAAATCCTTCACTTTGCATCGTGTGCGCTTTCTCTCAGCAGACTTGCTTGATGATAAGAGACCTTAACGAGAAATTAATCAACAGATTAATATCACGCCTCAATGATTGAAATGCTCTCTAAATGGCTTCGAAGTGTCTCAAATGGGAAGAAATTCGAAGGAGTGAAGAGAAGAGATTTTCAACCCAAAGTCAAGATGAAAAGCTGAAATAGCTACTTCCCAAAGTTTACAACTATAAATAGAGGCGGAAACAATCATCTACAACTTGGTGAATCACTTGAATTTCCTGAAACTCTATTCAAGCAGTCACAGCCTTTGAAATTTCAATCAAGAAAATCGCAAAAGAAAACAACGTATTCCTATTCAGTTTGCTATAGAGAGAAATTCATTAGACTTAGAATCTAGCTAAGTCAATCACTATAAAAGAACCAACATTTCATTAGTTGAGTTCTTTCTCTAATCATTCTATTCAAAACTAAGTGATATCAGTTTGAGAAGGATATTCAAACTGTTTAAGAGGTAGTATAACTTGGAAGGTACTTGCTTGTAATCCTACCCACTGTCAACTCCACCTGGTTAAAGGAGTGAACACTAGTAGAGTTAAGCTCGAAAAGGAATCTAGAGACTAGAGGTAGGCTTAAGGCCGAACCACGATAAAATCACAGGTGTAATAGTTCTTTTAACTTATCTTTTATCTTATCATCTTCACTCATACATTTGAATATTTTCTATCTATTTATTTTGCTTGTAAAACCAACCTGAGTTGAGTAAGAAATTACTCAGCACAGCTTGTGTCCAAATCAAAGTCAGCTCAAGTTGAGTGATTTGTAAAGTTTTATCCAATAGTTTGTGCACAACATTTTATACTCAGCATACATTAACATAACTTGTCTAAGAATTTTTCAGATCTTAAAAAGAACAAGTTAATCGACATTCACCTCCTCTAACTGATTCTATAAGCTATAAAAACCAACATGTGGTATTAGAGTAGTTACTCAGCTGAAGACTTCACAATCTTGAGTATAGAGATCCAAATGGCTTATAACAATCCTTCTTATATTCTCGGTCATGGGGTTGACAACACTCCTTAAGGAAGGAATGTTTGTAACCTGACCTCCACTTTTTGATGACCAACACTACTCTTTTTGGAAAATCGCATGAAAAACTTCATACAGTCTCGAAGCATGCAATCATGGTTAGCCATCAAGCTTGGCTCACGTATTCTTATTGTTGTAAGGAATGGACACTGAGTTCCTATTGATCCTGAAGATTATGTTGATGTTGGCCTTAAGCTTCTTAAGGAGAATGTGACAGCCATCAATTACTTACACTTTACTTTAGACTTGTTTAAGTTTAATAGGGTTTTAGGATGCGAGACTATGTAGGAGGTATGGAGGAAGCTTGAAGTCACCTACGAGGGGACTGATAAAGTAAAGGAGACTAAGACCAACTTGATGATGAGGGAATAAGAGCCTATCACAAATGGGCACTAATAAAGGTATTTAAACCATAAATACCCAGTTCGTTAACATCATTAACGAGCTAAAGAGATTGGGAAAGAACTTTACCGAAGAAGAAATAATGAAGAAAATTCTAAGGAGTCTCACTAAGGAGTGGGATGCCAAGAAGAGCACAATTGAGGAGGCTCATAATCTTAAGACCTATAGTTATGGAGAAAGAGGTGAAAGCTAAACATCAAGCTCAAATGTCAACAATTTCGTTACTAACCAAAATGCTAAGAGGAACAAATGGAAGAATCCCCAAGCTGAGGTACATCCTAAACTTTCTTTGTCCATGGAAGAATTCGCCTAGGTACTCTTTGATGTCATGAAGCTGACAAATAAGTCAGGAAAAAAATCAAAGAGCTGGTGAGGAGATGTGAGGATTTGGAAGAAATTGTTGCTTCCTTATCCCTTGATATTTGCTTTCTTCAAGAAAAAGTTGTGAATCAAGAGGGGCAAACAAAAAGCTCACTAAGAAATTAGATGAGTTGATTGCTAGAAGTACGGTTACCACCTCTAGCCAACTGCTTAGCTCTGAGTAACCAAACTTAGTAACCAAACTCACAACTCTACTAAGGAAAAGAAAGCTTTTCCAAAGAGGAAAACGATCCAGCCCAAACAAAAAATAGTGTGCGGTTTTTGTGGGAGATGCTAGACATGCCACTGTCTTGTATAGGCATAAAATGGTTATTATGACAAGTGCGAGCAGGGGATTTTGTACCAGCTCACGCGTTCAATGATAATGGCTTTTCTAGATTTTATCCTTGAATCACACAATTTTCGAGTATCCAGATATCTCCGAATGGGAATCTTCCTTGTCTCTGAATTCAAAAAGGACATTTATAATAAAATTATTTATTTTTCCTTTAATTTAGAAATTAATTAAAAAATAGGAAAATACATAAAAAATGTGAAAACACCCTGAAAAAAGGGATCTAGAGCCTACGTCGCCAAAAATTGGCGAGGCCTCGCTAGTAGCCTTGGCGAGGCTTGCTAAAGAGCTTGGTGAGCCTCGCCAAAGACCTTGGCATGGCTTGCCAAGGTTTGGCGAGGCTTCTCGTTAGAGTCTGGCAGGAAAGCCTCGCCAGAAATCTCCAAAGTCTCTAGCGAGCATCGCTAGAGATTTGGCGAGGAGCCTCGCTAGACTTTCTCTGGCGAGCCTCCTCACCAAAATTACCTACCTTTTTTGGATTTTAGGGATTTTTCCTATAAATACTCGGGAATTTTTCAAAAAACGAATCCGAAAATTTTCTGAGAAAAATATAGCTTTTAGAACTGCATCAAATTCCGAGAACTAGACAACTATTTTTTGGACTTTACAACAGCTTTTTTTCCTAAAATAAAAGACGAGGAGGACTTCCTAAGGTTGATCAGATATCTTCGAAGTGGATTTGTTCCGTAAGGGTAAGCCTCTGAGTTCCTAGAATTACCAATTTCATGCTTTCGATGATCTATTTCTTCTTCTTTTTTTATCTGTGGACCTAGGATTTTTAGTATATTATTTTATTACAATATTGTAATTCTGCTTCATATATATTTCTTTATTAAAGGAGATGTATGTTAGAATAACCCCACGAAGGGAATAAAACTTATTCCCGGATAACAGTCCTCACTACTTTACCATGCGAGCAATTTCATTAATTAAAATGAGCAACCGATATGTTAATAAAATGAGCCATTTTATTTAAATAACAAATCCATTATCGCGATCGATTGTTTTTATATAGGCCACATGGGCCTCGCTAAATTCAAAATCGAGCATATGTGAAACATGTTGTGATATTCCCTGTGCTAACCTTTGTGGATTCGGGTAGATTAGGATTATATTTATGTTTAGGGTTTTAATTTTCCTTCGGGTATGACAATTTCATTTTTTTGGGAAATGTAATTAATAGATTAGGCGGGTGGTTGCATTCCCTGAGGTTTAGTGATTTTTGTAATCTTTATTTTTCCGTATTTACTTTCTACAATTATTTACTACTTTGTGGATGGATTTACTGCTTTTCTATATGTGAACCATGCATATAAACTCCAAAAAATAACATTAGTGTGAATATGCACAATAAAGAAAATACGGTTTTCTATAGATGTAATATAATGTGATCACATAAGAAATAAGCAACTTATCTTGAACTTGAATCTTTGTATCTTAGTGGACCATCCCCCGGACGTTAAGCCTCACAGGACTCTAATTCCTAGAAAGAGCTAATCCAGGTGGCGACTCCACACTGAGAGACGGCAGATTCGGGTTTGACCGATCTAAAAACTTTTTCGCTTTTTCTCTACCAACCAATCTTCCCGGGTCCATGGCCCGGTAACTTTTTTAAAACACCCTGGTGTATCGCGCCCCTCTTCTCAGTGCGCTCTCGGCCCACCACTCTGTGAAGTCCACTTACAGTGGCGACTCCGCTTGGAATTTTTTCTAAAAACTTATTTTTTTCAAAGGTTTTAGATTTTGGATAAGTGCCGAAAATTATTGATCACATTATTCCATTTTCTCTTAATTATGACATATTCATAATAACACATTGCAATTGAAGGGATTAGCCCATAAGTCTAAGGTACCCTATTACCACGAAGCTTTCTCTTGTACTAATCTACCTCCTTGAGAAAAGATAGTACTTGAGCGGGTGGAGCACTTGTTGCCATATCGTATTTACCTCCCTCTTTAGAACCTATTTGGGGAGAGGCTTGGAGTGTATTTCAGTGCAATAAGAACCTTGTACATCAGCAACCCATTTATAACCCTCATGTAAGTAAGCCATAGGCATTTTCCCTAGGGTGTTACCCAAAAAATGACCATGCATTATACTTTCTTGCAGGTGTGCTCCTTAGTATCCTCACGATACTAAGATGAACCAAACTTAGGATAGAGACTAGCCAAAAACCCTACGCGTGGGAGTTGTAGGATTGGAAGATAGATATTATGTGCTAAGTGTTTACCAGCTTTCCCATTCATCATGCATTGTACAAATGTGTCATACTAACCACAAATATTAATGTAGACACTTGAACACATACACTCATGATATTGAACATGATCTGATGTCACTCACACTTTGGACTTAGTTGACACTCGAGATCGTGTCACCTTAGGATAACATGAAACCAACTAGAATCATGTAGCATCACTTACCCATTTTTTTAGCTTGATGTCCACATGATATCCGACTCTTAAAACTCACCTACCCAAATCCTTGTGCGATACCCTTTTGACATCTGATTTACAGCCCTTCTGGGCAACCACATACATCGAAAGCCTACATGAAGCAAACATGAAAATAAACCATATTAAAGGATATCCCAGTTGATGTCCTAACCTAAGCCCACATGGGGCAAACTTACCTCAAAAGCCAGAAATACTCATGCATCACTACATACCTTTTATGATGATGTCCACTGACATCCAAGACCTTCCCCCAATGGGACAAAAGAACCAAAACATTCATCTATATGCTACATACAGTAGTTATTTCCATACATTTTTCACTTTTCGTTAGGGTATGTCTCATCGCTCACCCGAAAATAAAGAGAACTAATTAATTCTTGAACTTTTGACTTATCACCACACGAGGTAGTTAGGTCACTTCATTACATCACTGCCTTTCAGACTGTTCCAAGGGCAGAGTATAGATTTCAAAACCAATGGACCTTCATTTTTATTTTCAATGATTTTTATCTTGCATCTTGGCACGCTAACCTTTTTGTGTGCCACAACATTAAACATTTCATACATCAATAACGCATCATGATTTCACATGCATTCCCTAACATTCTTCATGTGTATTTCATCCAGGAAAAAGCCTGCCTACCAAAAGGCTTGGAACAGGGCTTCTCGCCTACTAACCCGCATTTCTCCAACCACGGCTCACCAAGAGGGAATTCCGTACACAAACTCTAGTGAAAACTCAAATTCGGAACAAAGTACCCTGAGCAGTCTCAACAACATGGCTAACCAGCGGGAAGAAAATGTGATAGAAGAACAAAACTTGGGGGTAGGATAGAACCCACAACCGAACCAATAATCAATGAGCACCAAGATTGCTACGGTAATGAATGCCTTTGCTAATAGTGACCAATTCGCATCAATCATCAACCGCCATACTAGGATGGGCCAGCCGAGTAGAGGGCAAATGAGGGAGGACCTAACTTGAGCATGGGTGGCACGACTCTACCGGGAGGACCATCATCATTTGCTGGAATATTGTCGAATGCTGGAATAGTCACTCCAACTTACTATCAATTTGGGTCAGGGCAGGTGTGAGCGGGCGACAAGGAGTTGTAGACCGAGAGCGCGTGATTTCATAGGTGCGGTCCACCAGGGTGTTTGGAAAAAGAGAAGAAAAAGCACTGGGTCTGGGACCCGGGAAAAAGTTTTGAAAGAGAAAAAGGTGAAAATGTTTTAGGTCGGTTCAAACCTGAGTCCGCCATCTCTTAGTGTGGAGTCGCCACTTGGATTAGCTCTTTCTAGGAATTAGAGTCCTGTGAGGCTTAACGTTCGGGGGATGGCCCACCAAGACACAGAGATTCGGGTCCGGGATAAGTTGCTTATTTCTTAAGTGATCACAATATATTACATCTATAGAAAACCGTTTTCTTTTAATTGTGCATATTCGCA
>CATIWQ010386958.1:0-19773 GCA_949673415.1 Euphorbia schlechtendalii
TGTGGATGCAGGCTAGATGTATATTTAGGATTTATTTTCCTTCGGGTATTGCACATATTTTATGGGAAATGTAAATAATAGGTTAGCGGGCGGTTGCATCACCCGATTTTTGAAACCTTGTAATTTTATTTTCCGCATTTACTTACTGTTTTTGTGGATGACTTATTTTTCCGTTTTTGTGAATGTTTTATTATTTCGCAATACGTGAACCATGCATTTAACTTCAAAAATGACATAAGTGCGAATATGCACAATTAAAAGAAAACGGTTTTCTGTAGATTTAATATATTGTGATCACTTAAGAAATAAGCAACTTATCCCGGACCCGAATCTCTGTGTCTTGGTGGGGCCGTCCCCCGGACGTTAAGCCTCACAGGACTCTAATTCCTGGAAAGAGCTAATCCAGGTGGCGACTCCGCACTGAGAGACGGCGGATTCGGGTTCGAACCGATCTTAAACGTTTTCGCCTTTTTTCTCTTTTTAACTTTCTTTTCTGGGTCCCAGACCCGGTGCTTTCCTTCATCTGTTTTCAAAACACCCCGGTGGACCGCGCCTATGAAACCCGCACGCTCTCGGCCCACCGCTCCGTGTCGCCCGCTCACAGTGAGGTCTATTATCCAGGATTAATTTTAATTCCCTTCGTTGGGGTATTCTAACATAAAAATAAAAAAATAAAGATGAAGGAGAGATTACAACATTATTTACATAATAGAAGAAATAAAAATATTCCTAGGTTCACATGTAGAACAATATCGGAAACATGAGATAAAGCAACTCTAGGAACTCAGAGGCTTACCCTTTCGGTATGAATCCACTTCAACGTATCAGTTCGATCCTCGAGAGCGTTCCTCATTCGTTTTGGTTTAATTGTAGTTTAATGTGAAAAAAGATAATTGTTTGGTTGGAAAATAAAGTGTTTATTTATCCAAAAGATAATCATACTCGGGTTCTAAATTTGTTTTAGACCCGAGAATATCTGAGGATTTAAGAAGAAAAAAAAGATGAAGAAATTTGATTTTAAGATGAAGAGATTCGGGATCCAAAAGTGTTTTGAATCCGAGAAAAAAAAATAGAAGAAAGTAAGAAATATTATTTGTATATTTTTTTTATTTGACAGAGAGAATTTTCTCTCTGAATTTCGAGCCCCTTTCAATACAAAAAGGTCCGACTATTTAAAGAAAAAATCCCAAAAAAACCAAAAAGATAAGTTTTTCCGGTGAGGCCTCGCCAGGATTCTTGGTGAGGCCTCTCCAACCTGGCGAGGAATCCTTGCTAGGAGGCCTGGCGAACTCCCTAAAAAGCCTGGCGAGTTCGCTAGACTACCTGGCGAGGCTTGCCAAGGTTTGGTGAGCCTCGCCAAACCCCTGGCGAGGCTCACCAGGGCATGGCGAGGTTTGCTAGGTCGCTGGCGAGCCTCACCAGGCCCCTGGCGAGGTTGGCTAGCCCTCTAGCCAGCCGTGCCTTGCCAAGTATAGGCAAGGCGGGCTCTGGATCTAGCTTCTGGTTGCGTTTTCGAATTTTTTTGTGTATTTTTATATTTTTTAGTTAATTTTCTCAATTAAAGTCCTTTTAAATTCAAAGACGAGCAAGACTCTCATATGAAGATCATCGGATGGTCGAAAATCGTGTGATTCGAGGATAAATGTCCCGAAAAGCCGTCATCATTGAATGCGCGAGCTGGTACAAAATCCCGTGCTCACAGTGAGATGTATCAAAATAGAAAACCAAATATCACATTTTATAGGCAACAAAATATAACCGTTTAAATATAGCTATTGACAATCAAAGCAGAAAAGGTTTAGCATTGAATGAAAAAATAATTGTTGACCTTTATGCTAAAAGTGTTATAAATTTAAATATATTAAAATACCATAAGTTTAGGTAAGGAATTTCAAAATGCATAAAAAATTAATGAAAAATTATATACTAAATGAAAATAATAAAAATTTCCTCAGCTTAGGCTTCACCCGCGTAGGAAGGGAGGGGGGAGAAAATCAGAAGATTTTTACTAGAAACATCGTGGGCCATTTCTCTCATGTAAACGAGAGCCCACATTATCTCTCTCAAGGATCACTTCAATATAAACTTAACAACACACTTTAAGTTTCTAGGTGGGATAAATATTTTTGAAAGTAACTCATAAACACTTCAAGTTTTCCAACACAAAATACCACATCTCCTTGATTGTATAACGTGGAATCATCTCAACCATTAAAAATTCATATTAAAATTTTATAGATCAAAATAAAATATAAGTATCTTTATTTTGCACCAAAGAATTACAAAACCAAATAAAGCCAGTAATGCTTCAAAGCAAGATTCAAGCCGCAATCCTTCTCCTTCCCCTCACTAGAGTCGCCACCCTCACCAACGCCCTTGCCGCTGCTACATCTATTCGAATGGTACGCAGACTTGTTGGAGGAAGCGGAGCCTCCATCAATTACCAAATCAAAGATTTCTTCTATCATAAACACCATGTTTTTCTCGAGCTTCACTAATTTTTCACCAAGATATGATGCAAATTCCCTAGACGTTTTCTATTTTTGACTGATTGTAGAACCTCTATAGGTTCCTTTTTTCTTATCATTACCTTTTGGAAAATACATAGGAATGTCAATTATTGGATAGATATTTACTATTTTACCTTCCAAGAAATAATATTATCATCATTATAGTTTTTAACTTTCCATTTGTCATTCTTACATTCCATTTATCACATTTGATCTCTCCATTCAATTTTTGATTTTTTAATCTTATTTTTCATTTATCTCACAAACCGTTAATTATTTCAACATGTGATTTCAGAGTTTTTTATTCGTTTTTACGTTTCTCTTCAAAACAAGATTCATGATGATATTTTTTTTCGAATTTTATAGTTATCTTATATTTATCTTATAGTTAATTGCATTTAGGGATTGTCTTGTAGTTATCTTATAATTATTTCAAATCAACGTAATTTTGTTATATTTTTATCATGATTTTATTATAATTTATTTATAGTATGTCTAATTGATGTAATCATATATATTTATGTTTTTTTAGTTTTTGTGCGTATTAATTTATTTTTTATATAACAAAATTGCATTTTATAGAGTTATCTTGTAGTTACCACATAGTTATCTTATAGTTATTTTTAACATTAAAAAATCACATATTATAGCTATCGTATAGTTATCTTACACTTAATTCAAATTGATGTAATTTTATTATATTTTTGTCATAGTTTACTTATAATATGTATTATTGATATAATTGTGTCATATTTATAAGTATATAAATAAATATGTGTAACTATATGATAGCTATAAGGGAACTACAAAACAAATATGTATCAGCAAAATAAGTATAAAAAAAGTATGTCATCATGAATCTTGTTTTGAAGGGAACCATAAAGATGAAGAAACTATTCTAACATGGCATGTTGAAAAAAATAAACGGTTTGAAAGATAAATAAAAAATACTCAAATTTGTACTGGTTCTAACTCTGCCTACCTCTAGTCCCTAAGTATACCTTTCAACTATTTTTAACCTCCTACTGTTAATCCTTTAGTCAGGTAGAGAAGTCACAATGGATTCCCAATTACAATAAGTACCATCATAGTTATAATATGATCTAACTTATTCAGAAACCCTCTTCAAATCATTAACAAAGTTTTTCTAAGAAGTTTTGAAGGAAACTCAACATATAAGATGTTGATTCCTTTTACAATTTAAGATCTTAGCTCACTCTAAGTCTATTTTTCCCTTGGTTAAAAAATGTAATTTTAATGTTTACTTTTGAATGTTTGAGTTTGAATGCTGAGATGGATTTGGCAGAGATTTCAACTCTAGAAAATTTAGGTGTATTCACCAAGTTCTAAAATGTTGCTTAAAGCTCTTTTTTTATGCTAAGTCTTTGAAGTAGCCATTGTATCTTGAACCAGTACTAGACTATGATTCTTCTAGCCGTTGTGAGAAATCTTTTATCCGTTAGATACAGAAATTACACCGTTATCAAATACAAATATAATTTTTTTAGATCTTTAGAGACAAGACTTGCAAGATATTTGAATTTGGTAAAAAATGTTGTGAGAGAGGCATTACAACTTTTCATGTGTCTACTCTTCATTCCTTGAAGCTTCCGACACTTACAGGCCATAGTGAGCTAAGTGATACCTATGGAGGCGTGGCGTGTTCAGTCCATTTACTTTGGAGCGTAGTGGTGAAATCCAAACAATCGTACTTCAACTTTTTCCATTTTTCACATAATCTTTTTGAAGTGACATCATTAATTCCTACAAGTTAGTCACTAAAAACAATATTCCTTACAAAACAAGGTAAAAGGCCATAGTGATACCTATGGTCAAATTAAATTATTTCTATTTAACTAAGCAAAGGTCAACAACGCTAGGTTAATTTACTGAAATTTAACTCTTACTATAAATTTAATTAAGAATCTACTTAGTACCTAATTAATTTTGATGTACTAATTAGTTTAAAATTCCAAAACTCAAGATATTTTAAGCTCAATATTTCTTTTTCGAAAACCCCACTTCACTCTCACATAGGTGATCTCTTTTCTCAACGTTGATGTACAAAGGATCAATCAACGTATAGCTTAACCTTAACTCATTTGTCACTTTTTGTATCAAAGAAATGGACATGGGTGTGAGCGGGAAGGGTTTTAGAAGGAAGGCAGCACGAGCATGTATAGTGAACTCACGGGAAGCCCCCTTTATGGTGGGTCGTGAAAATGAGTTTGAAAAGCCAACTCTCATAGAGAATTCAAGAGTGCAATTTAATTTTGAAAAAGATCAAAATATAACATTCTAGAGAATATTCTAAACCCATTTACTGATGAATCATCTCAGGTAAGGGTGGTATCCCTATAGTAGATTGAACCAAAGCCCAATCCTTAGCTAGAACAAATATCGATTACAGATCTAAAATTATCGTAGAACATCATATGATGATGAAATGTATATAATCTCTCCTTCGATAATATCTTAAAAACAGCATATTTTTTGCATGAATATGTATTTGAAATGTTTGTTGTATTCAACTCTAATCTCAATTTGCATGAATCATCCTGTTAAGATAAATTTCTTGTAGATGAAGAGTATAGTATGAAGAACAATGATTTTATTGATAATTTTTTTCCAATTACACTACAATATTAAACTCTCAAGAATAAGCAGAAATTCATAAAGAGAATGATTTCGCTTCGAGTTTTACTTATTTATCTATTGAAGAACAAAATAGAAATGTCTACTTTTATATATCTACGTACTCTTCTATTCTAGAAAAAATTCACCTATCTATAGGGGTGAAATTTTGTGTTGTTTCACTCCTCAATGGTTGGTGAAAAGATTCCTTTTCAGTTGGTAGTTGTAAAGGTTGATGGAAGTTTAAAAATCAGTTAAGATGAAATAATCCATAGGTAGGAAATAAGTGTGTCATTATCGTGACATTGTGCTGTGATCGTGACTTTTGCAACTAAAACTTTCTACCTCTAGCTAGAGCTTTAACAAGCACAAGCTATATTCGGGGGTGCAAGGAGTCTTTATGTTTGACCTAGCCATTTTCAGTCTTCTTTCATTTGACCATTAATTGCCTTCATGTTGTGTTCTTTTGCATCATTTTCTACACTTTATAGTAAAAACAAATTACATGCAAATTCCATCTCCATTTCAAATAGAACTTGTAATTATACCAAAATCAACTACATAACAAATGAAATCTTTTAAATGAAAGTTAAAATACATAGAAATGATGTGTGAAAATGTAGAAATATATACTAAAATAAAACTCATTTTGACACTTATTAATCTCTAGTCAAACATGATTGAGTTTTCTTATACATACCACCTTAAATATTCATGGCTTTAGTCTCATTCTTTAGAATTTTTTCAACTTAATCTTGGTTTAACCATTTGGTTAGCAGATTTGTAGTGTTACTATTACCATAAAATTAACTACCACTGAGATTAGTTGTCTAATTATATAATGTCAGTGACACGTGTGTTTTGACTTACCATTACATGTAATGTTTTATGCTCTTCTAATTATAGCTTTATTATTACAATGTATACAAATTTCAAGTATAGGCTTTGGCCTTTCTAGAATATCTTTACAAACTTCGCATCTATTGTGGAATGATTTATGATTGTTTATCTCTAGGATTTCCATGACATTGCTCTTTTTGATAGAATGAGCATGTACCCTTTAGTACCCTTATAATCCTTAAATTTGACTACCCAATTAGCATCAGAATATGCTTCTAATACAATGTGTGTGAGCAAGCAACATTTTTTCTACCCATGCAATATTCGCGAGGCATCGGCCTCGTGATATTGGGCGTGGGGGGTTTTATTATGAAATAGAGAATGGAAATGAATGAAAATAAGTTTTAAAAGACTGAAGGCCTAAACCTATAGCCAATGTCATAAAGTTAACAACCATATCAACTCTTTCGGGAAATTTCGTATAGCCTAGATCCGTTGAGCCTAAACCACATAATAGTATAGAGATTTGGGTTCGGATGATTTACCTAATTCATTATTTGAGTTAAATTACATGCATATGACCACCTTTATAACATTTCAATTAATATTAGTCATTTTCAGTTTATAATTAACAATTTATAACGTCCACAAGAATAAATTGATAAATAAATAAAGAGCGGTAAGTAAAGAAGTAGGAAATTGAAAAGCACCTAATTTAAGGGGGATTAAATACATATGGGAAAGAGGATACATATGGTCCTAAATATAAATGATATATAAATACATATATTTTTACAATTACGATACCCAAAGGAAATAAAAAAACATAACAAACATATAACCTGAATCTAACTGCATCCATTAAGGTTATCATGAGTATATATCATGCCACAATCATATGTTAGTATACAAAATAAGACTCTGTTAGATATAGCATTAGTTAGATTAGGGAGATTGTTTAAAATCATTGTAATTCGAATGGTTTCAAAAGAGGAAGTTTGAGTTTCCTAAGCGTTTTTCTTGTGAAAATATTCATTTTAGACTCGATTATCATGTGATTTTTTTCAAAACTTTTCCCAATTTTTCTCAAAAGTCCTCACTTTCTCTCACTAAACACTCTCCAAGTTTGAAAATGCAGTTGGGATCCTTTAAAACCCAAATTTAAAGAGTTTATATATGATGGAAAGTAGTTCCAACAAATAATGAAGTGTCATGAATGTTTGTTCGCTTTATCTTTAATAATCGTGCAAAGGGGATGAATTCAAATTTACTTAGTACTTTATCAATTTAAAAAATTTAATCCAAGTTGTTTTTAGATGCATGCTGAGTGTAATTTATCTAAAAATGTTAAACTACTTAGCTTTTCTTACTTAGTTTGCCTTTAAGTTGTGCTGAGTAATCTTACTCTGCTCAGATTGGTTTTCAAGCAATTTATATGAAACTGAGAGATGATTCGTAAAGGCAATAAAAGAGTTAAGGAAGGATTACACCTCATATTTATCCTAGTTCAGCCCCGAGCCTACCTCCAGTTCCCGAATTCCTTCTAGAGGTTTGATCCATTAGTGATATCTTTCCTTCAGTAGGAGGAAAAGCTTTTACAATAGGTAGACAACTTATAGAAAGTAACCTCCTTCATAGCTACCTCCCAATACTCAATTTATGTACCATTCCTTAACTGGCTCACACTAATTTTAATATAATTTAGGAAAAAAGGAATTCAAATTATAAAAAAGCGTTGATTCCTTTACAATGTTTAAGCTTAGCTAAGACTCCAAGCTAATCATGTTTCTCTCTTACAAGTAGATGGAAAACTAAGTGTTAGCTTTTTTATTGCTTGAAATGGAAGTTCTGAAGGCTATGATTGCTTGAAATAAATTTTCAGCTCTTAAAAAAATTTTAGGTGATTCACTAAGTTTGAACGTCTACTTAAGTCTCTATTTATAATTGTAGATGTTAGAAGTAGTCGTTGCAAACTTCTCTTCCTGACTTGTTATTCCAAATCTCTTCTCTTCACGGCTTTCAAATCTATCCGTTTGAAATAGATTCTGTGACATTTAAAGATAGCAATTTTGAACATTGGAGTTCGAGATTAAACCGTTAATCTTTATTTTATCAAAAACTCATTTCTTCAAGCAAATCATTTTGAGAGAGGAGAGCGTGAGATGCAACGTGGAAACTTGTAACTGGTTGCATTGTTAACTTTGTAGAATTGCACGGAGACACTAGGAAAATGGCGCATGTAAGAAGATGACTTTTTACTTTAAACACTTGTGAGGAATCTCAAACATTCCGTACTGATACCTTTTGGTTATCTATTTTTATTTTGCTGCTTTTTACATAAAATCATCAAAGAGAATATTTTTATCTTCACAAACAACGTTAAAAACACAAGTATTATAATATTCTAAGTGTCTCACATATAGTCAGTATTTCACTAAGTAAAAGGTACTCAGCACAGCTAAGTTATATCACAAAAACTATGGAGTACTCAACACACAACTTTTCCTATTTTAAGCCATAACTTAATTAGTATAATTGAGTTTTTTCCCTTAAACAAACTCAAGTAAAACTTACCTAATTAAGAGTCTACTTAGTACCTAATTTATTTCACTATCCAAATCAGCTTCTTATTTCCAAAGCGTTAAGTACTATGAGGTACTATTAACTTGGGTTCAACAATATTCCCCCATTTTGAAACTGATAACAATTTGGGTAGTAGAAGAAATTAATCGAATAAATTGTTTAAGGATATAGGAATACTTGATAAGTGATGTAAGACTCCCCCATGTTGAGTGAGCTCCTTAGTCAGTATAGACTCCCCCATATTGAGTGGATTTCCTTCAGTCAGCATTAGTTCCGCCATACTTAGATAACATTTCTTTATCTTGGGACTTTGTTTTACTCATCTTCTCCTTTTAATTTAGTCCAGGTTAATTGTTGCATCAATATTATATGCAAAAATAACACACATATAATAAGTGAAGAAGCTCTTAACTTTTTGATATAAACTTGTAATTTTCATTAATTAAACTAAGCAGTACACAAGAAGTGACATATACTAAGTTTTTTCATTTCTATTCTATTACAAGGGATTTCTATGCTAAGGACTATCTATGTTGCTTATGGGCGCGGTGATGTGGTTGATGTTGAGAAAATGAGCCTCCGCCTCTAGGATGGTGTTGATGTGGTCGCTCCAATGGATAGTGTGACCTACGTTGGATATTTAACCTATGATGTTGGGGTCGCTTTGTGAGCTCCTTCATCTGATTTCTCCCCCTTTGATTACTATTCCATCACTATCTAATTGAGACAATCATTAAATGAGTCGATTGCAATTTGGAAATCCGCTTGCTTCCAAATGATTACTTGCATTATATCTTGTTTAAGCTACTCGTTTCCTTCAACAAAGAGAACCTCTTACTCATTCTATTTTTTTGTAGCAACAGATGATGACACCTAGTGAGATGAGCGATCTGATCGAATCCTTGGAAAGTAAATTGTTGAAAGCATTGTAAGACACCTCTAAAATCAGCAACAAATAGAGCAATCTTAAATTTAGCTTCCATCTCAACAATCCTTTGACACATTAGATGTACAATTCTTGCTGTGTAATCATTGTCATTCACATCATACTCCCTAGGTTCCATCAAATGTTGTACTTTTCATTGAATCTTGATGATTCTATCCACCAAGGTATTAAGCTTCTCGTGAACTGTGAGGCTATTACCGGGGTCGACTGACTTAGTAGTAGCAGGAAATAGTTTACCCATGGCTTCAATCAATGTTTTTTGAGATTTCTTGACAGCATCTTCAGTGTTTATCTTCATAAACGTGCATGCTGAGTCTAATATATCACTCAGTGCATCTATGTTAAGCACTAGTTTATCCACCTTCTTAACAACTTCATCCACCTTCTTTACAATGTTATCAATCTTATTATCATAAGTGATCATCAACATAGACATCTTCTCCATCATGTTACACATGTTGCTCCCTAAGTCCTTATTTGTATCCAACTAATTTTACAATTCATTTATATTATTGTCCGTTCAAGTCTTTAATTTGGCCTGCTCCTCACCAAATTTATGGAACTACATAGTTTGAGTTACCAAGGTGGCATTAAGACTAGTCAACTGTTCTGAGGCGGCATCAATACTATTATTCACCTTACCTGCCATTACATTTGCAATGACATTTGAGGTAGGAATTGATGATATAGTCGCATTGAGCTAAGCTATAGAATCTATTAGGCCGGTTAGGTTTAGAGCTATCTTATCAACAAAGCTTTTAGCCCTCTCCTTTGCTAGATGATTCCTGATTACAAAAAGGCTCCCTTGGATCTTCTCAAATTCTTCAAAATATACAAACTCTGAAGGGATGCTTGAGTTCTCTTCAAAGTTAGGAATATTTGCCTCTTTATTTGTAGACAAGTTTGTTAATTCTTGTGCCGGTAGCACTTCGCTTAGTGCACCATCCAACTCATCATCAATTTAGAGAGCTGGAAATTTCTTCCTTGTTAGCTCCCTAATCTGAGCCAAGATGGATAAATCAGTCAAATCCTCTTGGATTGACTTGCTACTAGAATGAGTTGCTTCCTTGGTGATAAAATTTTCCTCAGCACCTCCAACATTTGATACTCCTTAGTTCTCCGTGTGAGGGACTTCCTTAATAAGAGGGATTAAGGGGGTTGAGGATGGTTGTGAGTAAAGGTTAGATATAGAATAAGTGTTTAGGGTATTTTGGATGTTTATACAAATGGATTTGAAGAAGTAGAGGTTGTTTTGGATTTTTCAAGAGAAGGAATGATAGTTGATTGAATTTGTGGAGGTGGTGAAGAAGGGTTGGTCTTTTCTTGGGAAGTGTTGGTAGAAGAGATATGAATTGGGAATTTAATGTAGAGGTATTAACAAGAGAAGAAGGAATTTCAGGATTTATAACAAAAATTAGTGAAGGATCTACAAAAGAAGTTTGGAAAAGATTTTTAGGTACCTGGGAATGGCTAACTGATAAAGAGATGGATCAGCCTTAGGTAACTTAGATTGAGTGGATCGTAACTCAGTTTGCTGAGTGAGATTAGGGGCTTAGATGTTCTCCTTAGGAAAAGAAGATTATTCCTACTTGATGACCTCAATGTCATCATCATCCTCACTACTCACTACTTGAACTACCCTTCTTGGCATGATTGTGGTAGTCCTCTTCCTCTTGACTTCTTTTAACTTTTATTCTTCTTTGAGCACTTCCTCAGTAGCACCAATATGTTATATATCTTCTTTGGCTTTCTTTGGTACTTGCTAAGATGCTGCTTCCCCAGTCTTGTCAAATTTCCTCTTCCTTTCTCTCAATTCTTTTCCTAGTTCTCAAGCCGACATGCCTTGATATTTTTCAATGAATTCAAGAGGATGTGTAAGTAAGGATGACTTTGTTGTTACAACTTCTTCTTATTCTTTCCTTGAGTTGGCCTCAACTTCCCTCTGAGTTCTAGTCTTTATGTTCAACATCTTCTTTAGCTATGCATGGGTAAGCATGGCTCCTACCATTGCTTTTGCTGGTCTGGCTCCTTTTCTTTGAGCAGATGCCGCCTTGGCTCCTAGACTTTTAGGAGTTAAAGCTATGGATGTTGTTTGGACTAACTGTGATGAAAAAGGCACCTCGTCGATTGTTCCTTCACATGAAACTTCAAAATCATCCACCAATGAATCCTCATCCTCTTTGGGAACATTTGCTAGAAATATAGATGGTACTACCTTAACCTTCTCTGATTTGATATACTAGGCTTTGGTATACCTTGAATGGACCTGATTGAACTTCAATTTCTTGAAGTGTTGGAAATCTAAGGTCTTCTTCAATGGTAGAATGGTGTCTCCACTTCCACCCACAAACTTGGAAATATCCATCCTTATAGTTTTCACGATGGCATGATAAGATAAACATAATGATAAAAGGTACTCACCATAGTGAGATAATGTAAGATCATCACAAGCTAGTTGAACCACTTCCCTTCTACCATATGGTATACACCTCTCAAAATTGGTGTAGCTACTAAGAGATCTTATCTTAGGTATAATAATCTTGATCAATATCTCATGGTATGCTCTAACCTTCCATTCAATTCCTAAAGTTGTGATTTCTGCTAAGCCATAATCCATAGGGAGTTCCCAATCTTCTAGGATAACCACAACTTCCTCATCTCTATTTCTTCTAAGAATTTCAAAGGCATGTGCAAAATACTAGCAACCACCTTCGTAGAGATAAGATAGGAAGTTTTCTTTATCTCTATCATCAAGATATCTAGAAATCTCTCAATGGTGTAGAGATATGAGTAGAACTACCTAATCAATTCCTTGATTGCTGGCTTATCAAAGAGAAGAAAATTACTGAGTTTTTATTCCTTGATGACCCTATGCATGGTTCAATTCTTTTGTAGACCATCATAGTATGTTTAGAAAACTAGACTAAATTCCTTTTTTGATCCTAGTTCACTTGAGTGCGTACTCTGCCTGGTGACAAAATCACCTTCTCCGTTACACCGTCAATATTGATGAACATGTTCCTCTGTGATATTCCTTAATGAGAATGCTGGATTTTCCTTTGTGATTGTTGAGAAGATGCCATTGTAGAGAGTTTTGAGTGTAAGAGAAATTAGGGTCATAGTAGAAAAATTTGCATTGAGAGTTCAAATTGCAAGTGAGATTCTCTCTCTAGCAAGCTCTCCCTTATATAGACAAAATCCCTGCAACACAGCACGTATCCTCTCTAAAAGGAAAGATCAAGTTTAACGATGAGATAGAACATGAATTTAACCGACTTAGCTAAATGACATAGTTTTGATTTAGATGGTTCCCATTCAAAACGCCCTTTCAATAAAGTGGCTTTTTGTGTTTATTAACTAGGAAAACTAAACTAACATCATTAAATATGTGTCACCTTATTCCGCTCAACATAACTTTTGGACTTGAATTTTCAACACTTAGAAAAAATTTCTGGGATTTCTTCAAATTTGGTTTGCCATATCAATTAGTGTGTTCAATTTCTCCTATTCTAATGGTTTGGTGAATATGTCAATTTGCCACTCCTCTAAAAGAATATACACTAGTTTGACATCTCCCCTAAGAAGATGATCCCCTATAAAGTGATGTCTGATATTGACATGTATCATCTTACCATGTTGAACTAGATTCTTGGATAGGTCAATTACGCTCTTATTATCACACATAACTTTGAGGCATTTTGACTTTATGCCATAATCCTCTAGTTGCTGCTTAATCCATAGCACATGTGCCACGCAACTTCCTACTACCATGTACTAAGCTTCTGCATTACTCAATGTAACAAAAGTTTGTTTCTTGTTGTACCAGGAAACAAGACATTCTCCAAGAAAATGGCATCCTTTAGTGGTTCTTTTCTTATCGAGCTTGTCCCTTAATTAAGTAAAGGAGAGAAGCAATAATACCTTGGTAGAACTTACTATCTATAGGGTTACCAACTTCATCCTTACTTAAGATTATGTCAGTTGCCATGGAAGTGGACATTGGATTCGAATGCTCCATATCAAACTTCTTCAAGACTTATTTGGCATATTTTTATTGGCTAATGGAGAATCCATCTTCACATTTCTTGATTTGCAGCCCGAGGAAAAAGTTGAGCTCTCCCATCATTGAAATTTCAAACTCACTCTTCATCTGCTAGTTGAACTCCTTCAAAGCTTCTCATCAGTTGCTCCAAATATGATATCATCCACATAGATTTGGACTAGTAAAACATCTTCCTTGCTTCACTTGATAAACAGAGTTATATTTACTTTGCTTCTTTTGTAGACTTTGCTAGAAGGAATTTGGGTAGCCTTTCATACCAAGCACAAGGCACTTTCTTTAATCCATTAAGAGTTTTCTTTAGTTTGATGATATGTTTAGGATTCTTTGTATCTTCAAAACTTGGGGCCTTGCACACATATACTTCCTCTTGAATGAAACCATTTAAGAAAGCACTCTTGACATCCATTTGAAATAGTTTAAATTTTTATATGGGATGGAAAAGCATATAGAATCCTTGAGCAACAAGCCTGGCCTTGTTCTTGACAACAACACCATCTTCATTAAGCTTGTTCTTGAAAACCATTTAGGAATTAGATCCCAAACATCATTGCACTCTACCTTATCTAATACCTCTTGCATCGTGATCATCCAGTATTCATCTCCTTCTACATCTTTAAATTTCTTGGGTTTAATTAATGAGATAGAAGCTAGACATCTTCATCATCCTACTGAGCTGACCTTGTATAATCACTAGATTATGAACATCATCTATAATATTTTTGATTGGGTGATTGCAATGAGTTCTAATGTCTCTTTGAAGACTTAGATCTACAACGAGAGTCTAAGCACTATGTGATTGAGGTTGAGGTTGATCTTTTATTTTGTTGAAATTGATTGAAAGAACTTCATCAGCTTTAACTTCCTCAGTTTTTGGCTCTTGTGCTGGGTTGGGAAGCGTAGAAGTGGCATGCTGAGTTGATTTTCTAGTTGAATTATTCCTTCATCTTCATCAGATGAACATTTGTCTACATTTTAGTTTCATCGAAATCGACGTGCATAGACTCCTCTAAAATACTAGTTTTCTTGACATATATTATATATGCCCTGCTATTAATAGAGTAACCAAAACAGATTCCTTCATTTGCCTTTGGATCAAACATACCCAGCTGCTCCTTGGTATTTAGTATAAAACACCTATAACCAAATGATTTGAGATGACCAACCTTAGGCGTGTGCCCTCGCCAAAGCTCATATGGCAATTTCCCTATAATTAGGCAAATTGAAACCCGATTCAGGATATAACAGACTGTGTTAACAACTTCTCCCCAAAATTACTTTGGTAAATTGTTATCACTTAGCATGGATCGAGCCATTTCAACTATGGTTCTATTCTTCCTTTCTACAACCCCATTTTGCTGAGGAGTATAAGGAGTAGAAAAGTTGTTGTCAATACCATGCGCTGAATAGAATTCTTCGAAATGAAAGTTCTTAAATTCAAGTCCATGATCAATCCAGATTCTACAAATTTTAGTTCTTAGTTCATTCATTAACTGGTTATTGAGTTTGACAAAAGACTCAAAGGTTTCATCTTTGCTACTCAACAATACTACCCATGTGAATCTAGTGAAGTCGTCTACGACCACCAAGGAATACCACTTTTCGCCTATGCTCATAGGTTGAACAGGACCAAAAAGATCTAGGTGGGGGAGCTCCAATAGTCTCTTAGTTACTATGTTGTTAATTGATTGAAATGACTTTTTAGCCTGCTTACCAAGTTGACAAGCTGAGCAAAGCCTGTCTTTCTCAAAGCTGATACTGGGTAAACCCACAACTTGTTTCTTTTTTTCAATTTAGACAAAATGTTCATATATATATGACCTAACCTTCTATACCAAAGCCATGAACTATCCTCCTTAGATATGAGACACACATTAGTAGAGCTAGGGGATAAATAAATCATTTAAACATTATTGATTCTAGGAGCAAAGAGAATCGTATCATCAATCTTATAGTCAATAATAGAGCAACCTGTTGAGTCGAACGTAACTATCCTGACTTTGTCCAAAGTTGAGCTACACTAAGTAGATTGAACTTTAGTCCTTTGACCAAAGATACCTCTTCGATTCAAGAAGAAACACCCATTGTGCCACTTCCAACAATCTTACCATTTTGCTTATCGCCAAAGCTGAGACTCACATTTCTTTTGCTCTCCAATGAGATGAACTAAGTTTTATCTCTCGTCATATACCTCAAGCACCTACTATCCAAATACCACTATCTAGTGTCATCAGGGGATCTCAGGCTCACTTAAAAAACAATTACATTTTCTTAAAGGCAATGATGTCAATCGAAATCAATTCTGATGCTTTCGAGCTGGGTCCTCCTTTGTTAGCAATGCTCAAATGACTCTAGTCATACTCATCGTAGCTGGGTCCTCCTTTGATTTTTGTACTAATTTATTGGTTAGTTTCATTACATCAAAGAGTACAGAGGTGAACTCTTCAATGGATAAAGGGATTTCAGAATGTACCTCAATTTGGTGCTTCTTCCCTTTATTCTGCTCAGCTCTTGAGTCAGTAGCGGATTCATTGCCCTTTGAGGCAAAAGATGAGCTCTCACCCTTCTTATTGTGCATTTCCATCAAGTAGAGGCTGGCGGAGTCGCCTGCTTCTTCATCAGATGATGAAGATTCTTCAGAGTCACTCCATGTGACAACAAGTACCTCATTTTTTTACCAAAGTTCTTCTTCAATTTATCCTTTTTAGATTTATGTCATGATGACTGGATGTGACCTTTCTCACCACAACCACATCATTTTATATCTTTGATATATTCCATCTTGGGTCCTTCCTCAACTCCTCCTTGGTGCTGAATTGGCTTGTTTTTCCTGGGAAACTTTTTCTTAGTGAATTTTTTATCCTTCTTCATGAAGTGCTTAAATCTCCTTATGAGAAGTGCCATATACTCGTTTGAATCATCACTGGTAGATTAATCAAATGAGTCAGCTTAGGGAATAGCTCTGCCATCTTTCTCCTTACCTTTACTTCTTTTGGAATCATCATTATATTTCCTCAAAGATATCTCTTGAGTCTATAAGGTGTCTATTAGCTCATCATAATTGTAGGTCTTTAAATCATTAGCCTCCTTGATAGCGCTCTTTTCTACATCCCACTCCAGAGTGAGCACTCTAAGAATCTTCTTCATTATCTCCTCCTCGATGAATTCATTACCTAACCTCTTCATTTCATTAATGATTTTAATGAACTTGGTATTCATGGATTGAATACCCTTGCTTGCACCCATCTGGAATAGCTCATATTCTCGGAGCATAAGATTGATCTTTGAATTCTTCACTTTATCAGCCCCTCATAGGTGACTTCTAGCTTTCTTAATATCTCCTACGCTATCTCGCATCTTGAGACCTTGTTGAACTCTGTCAAATCTACTGCACAATGTAAGTGGTTGATGGATGCCACATTCTTTAAGGAGACTTAGGTTAGCTTCATCATAATCTTCTGGATAAACTAGAACACATTCTCCATTTTGCACAATTCTAGAAATCCTAGGTCCTGATTCAATTAATAACCACACATGCATGCTTTGGGATTGAATGAAATTTTTCATGCGATTTTTTCAAAACCTATAATGCTGGTCATCAAATAGTGTAGGCATGGTAACAGACATTCCTTCCTAGAGAAGTATATTCTGTCCATTGCCAGAACTGTAAGAATTATTAAAATCCATCGGATCTTTAACTCTTAGAAAGTGAGTCTAGAAGTTGAGCACTTTCTCAGATACCACTAGTTGGTCCGCTTTAGCTTTAATAATTGTTAAGAGGGGGGTGAATGCAGATATACTTGGTACTTTATCAATTAAAAAAATTTAATCCAAGTTAATTTTAGAAGCGTGCTGAGTGACTTATGCTGAGTGCACTTTGGTCTAAAGACTGTAAACTACTCAACTTTGCTAACTTAGTTTACCTTCAAGCTATGCTGAGTAATTTTACTCAGCTCAGATTTATTTTCAAGTAGTTTATATGAAAATGAGAGATGATCTATTGAGCACAAACACTTATAAATGCAATAAAAAAGTTAAGAAAGGTACCTCATATTTATCTTGGTTCGGGCCCAAGCCTACCTCTAATCCTCGTATTCCTTTTCGAGCTTTGATCCACTATTGATATCTTTTGTTTAATAGGCGAAGAAGCCTTTTGAGCAGGTAGACAACTCACAAAAATTACCCTCCATTCTATCTACCTCTCAATATTCATTTTAGGTACCCTACCTAAATCAATTCACAGACATTTTAATAGAATTTAGGAATAGAGGAATTCAAGTTATAAAAAGCGTTGATTCCTTTACAATGTTTAAGCTTAGCTGAGACTCTAAACTAATCTAGTTTCTCTCTTACAAACAGATGGAAAACTGAGTGTTAGCTTTTTGATTGCTTGAAATGGAATTTCTGAACGATATGATTGCTTGAACAAAGATTTAGCTCATAAGAAATTTTAGGGGATTCACAAAGTGTGAATGTATGCTTCAATCTTTATTAATAGTTGCAGATGTTGGAACTAGTCGTTGTAAACTTCTCATCTTGACTTGTTCATCACAATCTCTTCTCTTCATAGCTTTCAAATTGCCCGTTTGAAATAGATTCTAGGGTGGTTAGAGATAGCAATTTGAAACATTGAAGTGCGAGATTAAACCCTTGCACTGCAAGCCCATGCAAGCGCTGCCATGTGCAGCGCTTGTGGGCTTGCCTCACGAGCAAGCAAGCCCGCAAGCTCTTTAGCTCGCGGGGCAGCTGCACAGGCCCCACTTCGAATAACTTGTGTTCATTTGGGACCCACTCATAATGGGAAAAATTCCCTTTCTCCGCGTCATGTAATTTTCCCTATTATCTTTTTATTCTCTTTAATTATTAATTTAGTCCATCAAATTAATAATTCTTCTAATGAATTCGACAACTTATATTTCTAGCATAAACCCAGTCTATAGGTTCTTTACTTAGTATAATAAAGACCCAAAGTGTGTGACCTCATAGGATCCCAAAGTATAGAGCCACTAAAGGTTAACCAAAACATAGCATCCCATCCGAGAACCTTTAGGCTCAATGTTCCAGACCGATATGGAACTGATCGCCACTTTTCCACTGATAAGTTTAATAACAAATGGTTCTAAGAACTTGTTCGTGAGACTTGGCTATACTCGTTTCATAAGGCTTGTCCTCAAATAATGATACAAAAAACTAGTTCACGAAAAATGTAGGTGTTGTTAATACCTCTTATCAAATATAAAAATGATGATAACTGCAAGTATACAGTTGTGATGTAGTTTTAAAAGTTATTAAACCCACAGAGAAGGAACAAGGTTTAAGGAATAACAATGAAAGACAAAGTAAAAGAAAATAAAAATAGTTTTGAGATTTTTGGATAGGAAGATTAGAATGAAATGTTCAGTAAATATAGATGTGATAGATGAGAGACTCTAAATATATAGATTTTCACTACAAATAAGTATAACAAAGAAAACATGCAAAATCAACAAAGATGCTACGACGCACTAGACTAATCTGACAAACTCAGTTCAAAACACTCAGATGTTCAATGATTAACGCCAACGCATATAACTTGATTAACATATGAAACAATGCATATAACCCTAAGCAACACATGAAATAACTTTTCTAATCCTAGCGCAAACGAGATAAGACTATTATGAAAACCTGGACAACATCAATACTATGCTTAGTACAGGTTGCTCTCACATAGCCACATTTAGCAAGTTACCATTCCAAAAATGTTAGCTCACTAAACAGCGTTATATCATAGATCCAATGATTATACATGATATTGTTAACCCTGAAACTACTCTTAAAATTAACGCCAACGCATATAACTTGATTAACATAAAAGAATTAGCACAAAATACGCAATATGACACATAGACATATCATAAACTTTGAAATAGAAAGTATAATTGGAAAGCAAAGCAAAGTTGTAAGGTATGCAAGTGAAAGCTAAAGTTGATCAAACCATATCCACTCTTTAATGGGAGTCGTCAATTCCCGCAATTCCTGCGTCTGCTTTGAATTCGGTCTTGGCCCTTACAGAAACTCCGCTAGGATGCTATTCTTTGCGAATATCGAACAAATGAATATTGAAGAATGAAAACTTTTATTGATAAGTGATTTGCAAGTACACTTATACAACAATCGCTCGAGAATATAGAGAAATCTAGTGATCGAAACAAGGATTC
>CATIWQ010386994.1:0-11218 GCA_949673415.1 Euphorbia schlechtendalii
TTTAACAATCTAAACCATGTTTGTAAAACCATATGCGGAATCTAATTCCCATACTAGAAATCAACTAAGTTATAAAAGTTCATTGGGTACACTTGAATATAATACCGATGGAAATTTCCAAGTAGAAGAGAACCCCTTAAAATGAATGAGCAGCCAAGTCCAATCCTTGCCAAAATAACCACAGGCAAGTCAGTTCGTTATACTACGAACAACTATGATTTAAAGATTTTATTCTTTAATTGAGTGAAGTACGAGTAACCCTCAATTGAAGCATTCACACGTGTGGTAAAACATTGGTAATTTATATGATAATCACCTAGACCAAGTTTGAGCAAAACCTTAATCTAGTTATCACATCATTTTCTATAACAAGAATTAAAACCTAAGTTATGCATAACATACTTTAATTAATTCAAAGAAAATATCAATTTCAACATATCATAATCAATCATGTATAACAAAAGGCAGACTCTGATACCACTACTGGTTAATCAAGACAGTAATTGAACATGCAAAGTTGCAAGGTGAAATTTTAAAATTTAAAATTAAGGGTAAGCTTAAAAAACGTATCATGTAGTTTCACTGTTTTTCAAAAAGATCCTTGCGAAATTTTTTTTTCAAAAACGTGCTTGTGTTTTAAAATGTTAGCAAAAAAAATATTTTTTTACCGACACCATTAAAAAATGCTGACTTGACGAGGGTATTTTAGTAAATTAAAAATTTCACAATATAAAAGTAAAAAAAAGGTCAACATTTAATTATTTCTTCTCCCCCAATCAAATTAATCAAACAAAATACAATGCAATCCCTAATAATGTATCAATTGAATCTCAAAAATCAAATTCTTCTTCTGTGCGTCTCCATCTCATTCACTCTCCTCAAATCCTTCCCTCCGTGATTGATCTTTTTGCCATTCTTAGCAGTTATTCGAATTGCTTCTTGTTCGACGAAGACTTGGAACTTCCCTTAAGATTGGACAATCTTTGTTCTTTTCCCATTGAAAGTAAGCCCTTCTTAAATTAGAAAAAGGTTATGCTTCAATAACCTGATTTGGTCATCCGATCTCCCACACCTCTATAGAATATATCAACAACTAAGACATGGCAAAGCCAACCCATTTCCAGTTAAGACTTTAATTAATGGGAGTTATTCGAATACCTTGAAAAGATCCAGGAGATAATTATCAAGGGAGTTTGATCTAAATACTAACTTCGCAAAGACTTGATAGCTTCAATGGCTACCTCAACCCTATTCTATTGCTTCATTATAATAGCCATATCTTTCAAAGCACTATCAACTCTCTCTAGCTTTATGGTTTCCCAAAACAGAGGAATCGCCTTCTCTAGATCATTTTTCGCCAATCAGAGAAAATCAAACAACACCCATCAAGAAAAACACAAACAAAACAAGAATTCAATTGAAATTAAAGTAAACCCAATAGCCCACTTGAACATTTTTGGCTTTACTCGCCGTAGTATTTCTTTGGCCTCTACGATCCTCCCTTATTTCAATTAACACATGCATAGATTGCACATTTTATTGTAATCTGCTACAATTTCAAGTGCCCTTTTAATTTCAGTTTGGATTTGAGGCTCGATTTCGCCATAAGAATTCTGTCATTGCTCTTTGAGAGGTCCTTGTTACGATCCCTACTTCTCGCTGTTCTTGATGAGGCGAGAATGACGGAGTGAACAACAACAACGCCGGTGATGGAGAGGAGGAGGGCAGAGGTCGGAGAAGAGATCAATGAAGTGAAAAGAGAGAAAATAGAAAGTTGAGAGATAGAAACAAGAAAGATATGGAACAAGAACATTAATCAAAACTAGGTTTTTTGTTTGTGAACAAGATCATAGTTGAGGAAAGATGAGAAGAAATGGTGATTTGTACACGTGTAAAGTTTTCAATGAATTGTCTTTCTTTAATTTTTGTGTTATATTATCAAAATTTTTAATTTACTAAAATACCCTTATCACGTCAGCAATTTTTAATGGTGTCAGTAAATAAGATTTCTTTTGCTAACGTTTTAAAAGACAAGCATGCTTTTGAAAAAAAAATTCAACAAGGAGCTTTTAGAAAAATAGTGAAATCACAAGGCATATTTTTGAAGTTTATCCTAAAATTAACCCTGAAGGATCTCCTAAGCATGCCATGATTGATATAATCTAAGTTGAAACTTTTTATATATGCTATCAGGTTTATAAAACTTATTAAAAGAAACCTAGAAACTAAGTTAAGAGCATTACCAATTGATGCGTGCCTTTCCATTGTTGCGGTGTTCCCTTAGAGTAATTTGGTAGAACTCCATAAGCACTACCTTCCAATCTAGGACAGCCTCTATGATTGATTCACATGGATCTTCACCGACTATAACCTCTATTGAGGAAGAACCTGCTGATAGACAGTAGCTACTAGACGGCTCGAAGACCAACCCAAAAATATTAACTAAAAAGGCTCACTTCAAAAGAGAGAACCTTCTAAATAATTCTTGTGACATTGGAGAAACTCGTGGAGGATCTCGCAAAAAGCTCACGAAGAAAAGATGTCGAACACAGAGAGAAAGGCTGAGTTGAAGTACTTTGAAAGAGGGGGGGGGGGGGGAAGGAGGCTATTTATAGCCAAAAGGGGGAGTAAAAATGCACCCCCTAACCGATGTGGGATTGGTGTAAAACACCAATCCAACGTGGGTTTGTAAGCCCACACACTAGGCAAACCCATGGGAGGGGCTTACCTTGTCGCGCAAGGTAAGCCCCTCTCATGGGTTTGCCTAGTGTGCTGCTGGATTCGTGAGAATCTTGCAAGCTCGCTTGTGGTAAGCCTCCACAAGTGCTTGGCAGCTCTTGCGAGGCTTGCTTGCGGGCTTTCATGCAAGCAATGCCATGCAGCGCTTTATAGCCTACGAGTGCGACTAACGCTCACGCGGGCTTGCCTTGCAAACTCTTGTGAGATTTCTCACAAGATCCACTTGCAGCACACTAATTCGGTTACTCCCCTCTCTTTCTGATATTTTGTTCTAACCAAAATACATCCAATTTGAGTTCGACCTTTTTCTCTTTTATTCTCGGTATTAACCCGGTCTATAAGTTCTTTACTTATTCCAGTAAAGACCCAAAGTGTGTGACCTCATAGGATCCCGAAGTATAGAGCCGCTAGAGATTAACCTAAACTTGGCTTCTCATCCTGGAAACTTTAGGCTCAGTTTTCCAGACCGTTATGGAACCCGATAACTCTAGACGATCAAATGGGCTTTCTAGCAAAGGCTTATAATCCCTCGATACTTGGAACGTCACGTACTTGTTACTTGATCTGGTTCTGCAGTAGTAACCAATATAATACACTCCTTCCATCAGGTTATGTACCATCCAGTTTATTGAGCTCGGATTAAGTGTCAGCTCATGTAATAGCCATGGCTACCTAGAGTTAGACTTGTTCACGAAGAACACCACTCGCCATAATGTATTAAGATTGACTATAAACCCGTTCTATCAATCTTATACTCTGATCAGAGGTTTATGAGTGTGTCTCTTCAACAAGAGGCCTTAAGGTACATCTCCCATTATATCACTATATTAGGAGCGACGGATCCCATTTTGACTACTCAACTTACCAACATGTGATCATCACTATACCCTTTTTCACCTGTATTATCTTGATCTCCAAGGTATGAATAAGTATAACTCAAAGTATAGAAACTTCTACATAAGGTAACCAATATCTCAGGTCTGAGGATAATTGTACTGCTACTACAATAAGACATGACACCAACACATGAATATAGTTATTTCCTAGTGTCTATCTTATAGCGGTCTCTAATGTATTACCCAAATACATTCATGTGTTAACTCAAGGTACCACCTTCAGCTCGTAAGATCGGTTACTTGGATCTAATCCAGGGAGTAAGCCTACACATGCTAGTCTGTCCGCTTCATTGATGTCCAGTCTTAATGAAACTATGACTAGGGATATTTGGATTATTCATAGTAACACGTATGTACAGTTCTCACACCACACAGCTCCCATTATATCCTTGCACTTTTAAGCTATGAAGTAGTCGCAGACTTTATCTTATCAATGCGCATGTATAATACTATATATATATGATACCAGCGAGATACATAAATTAAACAAATACTAATAAATAACAAAGATGCCTTTATTATTAATAATAATAATCTAAAACTATTTATACATTATAACTAATTAAGATATATCACTCTAATTGCCTCTAGGGCATACATCATGTCTAACAGTATTTAAATCAAGAGTTGGTAAAGTTTTTGTAGGAGAGGGAATGAGTGCAGTTGTAGTAGATGGAGTTGGTGAAGAAGGGTCATTGTTTATTGGGGAGAATTTGGTTTAGATGTAGAAGGAGTATGTGTAGGTGTAGGTGTAGGGGTAGGAATATTATATGCCTATGGGTTGGCTGTTTGATCCAAGGATGGATCAGCCTCAAGCAACTCAGCTTGCTCAGTGAGAATTGATGAAGTTGTTGTTTCATCAATAATAGTTGATTCCTCAAACACTTATTGGCTTATTTCTTCCACATCTTCATCACTGTCAATAAACATGAGTGCTCTCCTAGATCTTTTAGGAGTACTCCTCTTCTTTTGGTTTCCCTTGAGCTTCTTCTCAACTTGCTGGAAAGTTGTCTCAGCCTCAGGATCCAATTCTTCAGCTTTCCTCTTGCTTTTTCTTAGCTCTCCTGAAATTTTAGAAGCGTTCATCTTTTGAACCTTCTCTACAAACTCAGGATTTGGAGGGGGTAGGATTGACTTGATAGCCTACTCTTCTTCTACTGCCTTCTTTGCCTTAGCCTCTACTTCCCTCTTAGCCTTGATATTCAATTTAAGCTTTTTATTAGGCTGAGCTTTAGCAGGCACCACTACTTTCTTTCTCTTGGTTGGGCTAGCCTTCTTCTTGGGTGTTTTCTTTACCATTGTACTTAAAGTGGTATTTTCTTTCGTTAAATGAGCCCTAAGAGGGAGCTCATATTCATTCTTCTCTGAGTCTATATCCTCTTTTAGCACATCTTCAGGCATCACTGTAGGAACCACCTTCACTTTCTTTAGCTTGATGTCTTGGATCTTTTGAGAAGTGACAATCCTTGAAGTGCTTGAAGTTAAAGATCTTCTTGAAAGGAAGTAAATGTTGTCATCTAGCACTTTCATAACCCTCCACATTGATCTTTAGGGCTTTCACAATGGCTGTAATTAGGAAACCATAGTGAAGCATGGTAATCACCTTAGTGAGATGGTGAAGGATCAAAACTTGTCAATTCAACTACTTCCCATTCATCATGTGGTAGACTATGCATCTCTCGAATTCGGTCCAGCTTGAGGGAGACCCCGTCTTGGGCAGGAGAAACCTTAGTCAAGAACTCATGACAAGCTCTTGCTCTCCAAGTCAATCAGAAGCCTTGATTTCTCCAGAGCCATCATCTCCTAGCATCTCCCAATCTTCTAAGATATGGATGTTCTTCTCATCTCCATTATTCACCAACTCAATTCCCTTCAACTTCATTTGAGAATGCTTCCTATCAGCTTGGTGGAGATAAGGTAGGATTTTCCACCAATTTTAGTGGCAGAGGTTGGTGTGGAAGCTGTGCATGACATCCTTGGTGGCAAGACCATCAAGGAGTAGGAAATTCCTTAAATTTTGCTCCTTAATAACCCTCTTTAAGGTGCCATTCTTGATGATTCCATTGTAGTCAACCTCATATACTGGCCTAAACTCTCTTTCAACCACACCTCATTTGATTTGGGTGAAAACTGTTCCTTAAGGGAAAATGACTTTCTCCATGTCACCAACAGTATTGATGTACATATTCATCTAAGATTTGTCTTTAAGGATGAATTGATTCTCTTATATAGTTGGTTCTTGATAAAAGACACCATTTGAGATTGCAGTTTTTGAATAGATAAGAAAATTAGGGATTTGAGATTGAAAATGATTGAGCTTCAAAAGTAAGTGAGTTCTCTCTCCATCCTATTTCCCTCTTTTATAGCCACTGTACCTAGGGGTGTGCAAATGGTTTGGTAATCGAATTACCGAACCGAACCAAATCGAAATATTAATTTGGTTTAGTTATTTTGAAAGTTTGGTTTGGTTTGGTTTGGTTTGTAAAATGTCAAAATTTTTGTTATTTGGTTCGATTTGGTTTTTGTATAGAAAAAATCATAATAACCTAACCGAAATATATATAAACACATAATAAAATTATATTTTTATATCATGCATTTAGTCATCTTCTAAAAAATGTACTCTTACTCATTTATGTGTCTCTACTAAGTCATTTAATCCATTATAATACTTATATTGGATGTGCATTTTGTATTTTAAGTGTTAAAATTTGATATTTTTGTTAATTAATTTAAAATTTTGGTTTGGTTTGGTTTTTAACCAAACCGAATAATTTATTTTGGTTTGGTTAATTTAGTTTTGATTCTTATTTGGTTTAGTTCGATTAACAATATTTTCCTTATTTGGTGTTCGGTTATTTCGATTCAGCTCTATTCGATTTGGTTTCGACTAAATGCACACCCCTAACTGTACCAGCATCACAATACATATCCTCTCTACAAGCAAAGATCAAAGTGAATGGTGGGATTGAACATGAGATTTAACCACCATAGTAAAACATTGTAGTTTAGTCGTAAATGGTTTAAATTAAAAAACTCTTCAATAAAGTGAGTTTTTAACTTTAACCGTGAAACTAAAACTAACGAAGTTAACTAAACTGAGTAAAATACATTTTACCTTGAACAAGTTAGAACAACTTTAATCTAGCTTTTAACACTTAGCCATTTTTTTTGGAAATTTCATCAAATTGGAAATGTCTATGCGCTGCACCTCTAAAAACATACTCCAATTTGACATCTCCTTTTAGCACATGATCCATTATGAAGTGATGTCTAATATTAACATGCTTCATCCTGCCATGTTACACTAGATTTTTAGATTGATCAATTGCGCTCTTGTTACATAACTTCGAGGAATTTATACTTTAGACCATAATCTTCCAATTACTGCTTAATTCATAGCAATTGTGCTATGCAAATTCCTGTTGCTATGTACTCAGCTTCTGCAATACTCAGCGCAATGAAAGTTTACTTCTTGTTATACCATGAGATAAGACATTCTCCAAGGAAATGGCATCCTTCTATCATGATTTTCCTATTGAGCTTGTCTCTTCCATAATCTGTATCTATGTATCCTCTTGGAGTGAAATCTAAGCTGTTTGGATACCATAGCCCTGCATCAATAGAACCTTGCAGATACCAGAGAATTCTCTTAATGATTGCTAAGTGAGATTCTTTAGGGTCATCTTGATATTACGCATAATAGTATACAGAGTATTGAATATCAAGCAAACTAGCAGTTAAGTAAAGAAGTGAACCAATAATACCTCTATAGAACTTATTGTTTACAGGTTTACAAGCCTCATCCTTACTCAAGATCGTGTTTATGGCCATGGGAGTTGACATTAGTTTTAAATGCTCCATCTCAAACTTCTTCAGGACTTCTTTGGCGTACTTTTTTTAGGTAATGAAGATTTCATCTTCACTTTTTTTGATTTTTAGTCTAAGGAAAAAGTTGATTCTATCATTGACATTACAAACTCGTTTTTCATCTACTTGCCAAACTCTTTGCAAATTCTTTCATCATTTTCTCTAAATACAATGTCATCAATGTATATTTGGACTAGCAACACAGCTTTTTTCCTTCACTTGATGAACATAGTTGTATTTGCTTTTCCTCTTTCATTGTTGAGTAGAGAGTTGGTTAGCCTCTCATACCAAGAACAGGGTTCTTGTTTTAATCTATACAGAGCTTTCTTTAGCTTGTAGACATGCTCTAGATTCTTCTCATCTTCAAATCCAGGAGGCTGGCACACATAAAGTTTCTCTTGAATGAAACCATTACGGAAAACACTTTTCACATCCATATGAAAAAATTTTAATTTATATGGGATGCAAAAGCACATACAATCCTAATAGATTCAAGTCTTGCTACTAGTGCATAGGTCTCGTCATAATTAATCCCTTCTTACTGATTGAAGCCTTGTACAATCAGATTGACCTTGTTTCTAACAACAATATCATCTTCATCAAGCTTGTTCTTAAATACCCATTTGGTTCTAATGATTGATTTTCCTCTAGGTTTGGGAACTAGATCCCAAACATCATTATGCTTGAATAGGTCAAGTTCTTCTTACATCGCAATCATCCAGTAGTCATCTCCTTCTACATCTTCAAACTTCTTGGGTTTAATCAATGAGATGAATGTTAGATGGATCATCATTCTGTTGAACTAACCTCACGTCATTATTGGATTTTGAACATCATCAACAATGCTCTCAATTGGGTGATTGTGATAAGTTCTAATCTCTCTTGGAAAACTCGGATCTTCAACATAAATCTCCACACTAGGTTATTGAGGCTGAGCTTGATCATCTTCATTGAAGTTGATTGAAAGATCTTCATCAACTTAAACTTCTTAGTTTCTTACTCTTGTGATGGGTTGGGTAGCACAGAGAGAGGTATGTTGAGTTGATTGTTAGTTTCATCAAAATCTACATGCATAGACTCCTCCAAAAGACCAATTCTCTTGACATATATTCTATATTCCCTACCATTAGTTGAGTAACCCAAAAAAATGCCTTCATTAGCCTTCAGATCAAACTTACTTAGTTGCTCATTCGTATTCAAAATAAAACACCTACAGCCAAATGATCTGAGATGACCAATCTTAGGCTTGCGCCCTCGCCAAAGCTCGTAGAGTGTTTTCTTTAAAATTGGGTGATTTAAAACCCGATTACGGATATAACAGACTATATTAACAACTTCTCCCTAAAAGTACTTTAGTAGTTTGTTATCACTCAGCATGGATCGAGCCATCTCAACTATTGTTTTGTTCTTTCTTTCTACAACCCCTTTTTGTTGAGGAGTACAAGGAGTAGAGAAGTTATTGACAGTACCATGCGCTGAACAGAATTCTTCAAAATAGAAATTCTCGAATTTAGATCCATGATCACTCAGAATTCTACTAATTTTAGTTCCTAGTTCATTCATTATCCAGTTATCGAGTTTGATAAAAAAACTCAAAGGTTTCATTTTTTCTACTGAGTAAAATTTCTTAAGTGAATCTCCTGAAGTCATCAACTAAAACCAAGGAAAATCTCTTTCCTCCCATACTCATAGGTTGAACAAGGTTAAAAAGATCCATGTGTAGGAGCTCCAATGGTCTCTTTGTTACTATGCTGTTAATTGATCTAAATGACTTTCTGGCATGCTTACCAAGTTGATAAGTTGAGCAAAGCTTATATTTTTCGAAGTTGATACTAGGGAACCCATAACTAATTGCTTTTTAGCTAATTTGGATAGAATGCTCATCATTATATGACCCAACATTCTATGCCAAAGCCATAAACTTTCCTCCTTAGAAACAAGACAAACATTATTGGAGTTAAGGGATAAGTCAATCATATAAACATTATTAATAGTATAGTAGAATTAATCTTACAGTCAATAACTGAGCAACCTGCTGAGTCAAACATAACTTTTTTGCCTTTATCACAAAGTTGAGCTACCCTAAGCAAGTTGAACTTCAGTCCTTGACTAAAGATAACTCTTCGATTAAAGGATAAACACCTATAGTATTCCAACAATATTTCCTTTTGGTAATCTCCAAAGGTAACACTTCCATTCCTTTTGCACTTTAACGAGATGAACTACTTTTCATCTCTAGTCATATGCCTCGAGCAACCACTATCCAAATACCATATTCTAGTATCATAAACGGATCTCAGACTAACTTGCAAAATAATTTAGTTTTCTTAGGTACCCATGCCTTTGTGTTAGGTCTTCGTTTGTTAAAAGTGTTTAGATTACTCCAGTCAAAATCGTCATAGTAACCATTTTTATGCCTACATAAGATAGTAGCATGTCCATCCTTCACATAAAAACCACATGCCATTTTTAGTTTGGACTACCTTGCTTTCCTCTTTAGAAATGCTTTCTTTTCGTTTCTAGAGTTGCGAGTTTGGTTATTCGAAGCTGAGCTATTGGCTGGAGGAGGTACCCTTACTTCTTTCAAAACTATCAACTCATCTAATTGCTTAGTGAGCTTATTGTTATGCCCCTCATAATAATCAACTTTTTCTTGAAGAAAGCAGATATCAAGGGATATGGAAGAAATAGTGTCTTCCAAATCCTCACTAGTTCCTTGATGTTCTTCCCTCATTGATTGGTCAGTTTCATAACATCAAAGAGTACCTGGGTGAATTCTTCAATGGACAAAGGAATTTAGTGTGTACCTTAGCTTGAGGACCTTTCCCTTTGTTCTCCTCAACATTTGATTTGGCAGCAGAATTGTTAACATTTGAGGTTTGATGCTGAGCTTTCACCTCTTTCTCCATTAATCACCATCAAGTAGAGATTGGCAGAATCTTGTGCTTCTTATTAGATGATGGAGATTTTTCAGAGTCGCTCCATGTAGCTACAAAGGCCTCATTCTTCTTGCCAAATTTCTTCTTGAATATATCCTTCTTAGATTTAGGACAGGATGATTGGATATGACCTTTCTCTTCATAGCCAAAGTATTTGATGTCTTTGTTGTATTCTTTATTTGGTCCTTCCTAAAATTCTCTTTTATGCTGAGTTGGTTTTTTCTTGCTAGGAAACTTATTCTTGTTGAATCTCCTATCTTTCCTTATAAAGCGCTTGAAATTTTTGGTCAGAAACATTATTTGTTCATTCGAATATTCTTCTGAGCTTTCGTTGGATGATCATCTTTGAGCACAATTACTAGTTGTGAGCGGGCGACACGGAGCGGTGGGCTGAGAGCGCACGAGGTGAGAGGTGCGGTCCACCGGGGTGTTTGAAAAAAAAGGAAATTTACCGGGTCGGGGACCCGGGAGAAAAAGGTTAAAAGAGAAAAAGGTGAAAAACGTTTAAGATCGGTTCGAACCCGAATCCGCCGTCTCTTAGTGTGGAGTCGCCACCTGGATTAGCTCTTTCCAGGAATTAGAGTCCTGTGAGGCTCAACGTCCGAGGGACGGCCCACCAAGACATAGAGATTCAGGTCCGGGATAAGTTGCTTATTTCTTAAGTGATCACAATATATTACATCTACAGAAAACCGTTTTCTTTTAATTGTGCATATTCGCACTTAGGTCATTTTTGAAGTTTAGATGCATGATTCACGTATCGCGGAATAATAA
>CATIWQ010386998.1:0-14076 GCA_949673415.1 Euphorbia schlechtendalii
AAGAACCGAAACTTTATGTTTCGGTTCTTTGACATGCTGCAACCGTGGCAGACTTTGTCTGCCTCGGTTGCAGCGAAGTGTAAGAACCGAAACTTTATGTTTCGGTTCTTACACTGTTAATAAAAAAAAATTAAAAAAAAAATTTGAACTGAAATGACAAAAAAAATTTCAGTTCTTGTACAATTAAGAACCGAAATTTTTTTTGTCATTTCTTTCTTGGTTATAACGACTACATTTTGGGATTTAAATCTTAACCCAACTATATTTTGTTACTATTCATCTCCAGGGACATTATTCAGGTTCAAAATCCAAGATTACGAAATTGTTGAATTAAAAATTAAAAAATATTTTTTTAAAACTAATTAAATAATATATTTAATGTAAATAAATATAAATATATAAATAATTACAAAAATGAAAACCATTAACAATAATTAGATAATTAATTACTATTACATATAATTTTAAAAATAAAAATAAAAAAGTTCTTTTTATTTACCATATATTGAAACACGATCTCGTTCAAAATCATTATTTGTCACTTAAGTTCATACATGTGCGTTTAAAGTTATAACAAAATTTTCAATTCTCTATAAACCAACAATGTTGTTCAAAAACGAAATTTGAATGTTAATGAATAAGAACCGTTTGTAGAATAGTTAATAGAGAATATGAATGATTTTTCAAAATCAATATAATACAAGTTCAAGAAATACAATTATTTGTTAGCATTTTATTTTTTAAAATTTGACTTGAATTTTTAATACTCATAATTATAATAATTACAATAATTTATTTAATGTTTTTCATATATTAATTTTTTAAATTGAAATTATTTGAAAAATATATATTTTTAATAAATAAATATAAAAAGTACATAAAAAATTTTGGAACATTAAGTGTTAAAATAGATAATAAATAATAATTTAATGTTTTAAATTAATATAAAAAACATATAAGAAACTACCGAAATGTATAAATATAAAAAGAGGGCAGATAAAATACAACATATTTCTAAAAAAGAAGGCGCTATATGATATACAAATTGAAGGAAACTTTAGTAACCATGTTGACGTTTTGTCTCATATTTCATATTTCTAAATTTAGTATCCAGCGACTTGGCATCTATAAATAAGAAATCATGGCGGCTGCTGACAAAGTTTAATAAAGGCATGCTTCGTATATTAAAGGCTCAGTACATTTAATTTGTGAATTTATTCAAATGAGCTCTTATTTTATTTGAATTATAAGATATGATAGATAATTTCTATATTTGTTTAAAAAGCATCATATTACACCCTTATAATTACGTATCAATTTAGGGTTGGTTTGATTTTCAAATATATCATTTTTGGATTTTTTTTATCTCCATCCAGAAATTGATATGTGACTTTCAGGATGAGTAAATTGGTGTTTTTTGAACAGGTAGTTCATTTTGGATATATTGTGAAGATGTGAACGCATTAAACCTATATTAAATTATATTCTCTCCATTTTTTTTATGTCTTTTTAACTATTATATTTTGTTCAATTTGCTCGTCATTTTCGATTATCAATGCATTTTTCACTAGTTTTTCTTAAGTTATCCATTTATTAATGATGAAAAAAAATTATAAATTTGAAGAAATTTTAAATCGATAATTAAGAAAAAATATCTAGTTTATAATAAATATTTTATTATATCCAGGGAAATCCTAAAAAGACATAAAATATAATGGTGGAGTGTATATTCACATCTTGCCTGAATTTTGTAATGCTCTTTTTTCTCCTTCACATTTCCGATTGGTTTTTTTATTTAGAATCTATTACATTTTAATCAAATAACTTTAACTTATGCACATTTTTATTTTATATCTAAATTACACAAGTATAGAAAGGACCAGAAATTTAATTTAGATAAAGTTATATGATCATATCAAATATTTACATAAAAATCTATATACCTTTGAATTTACGGTCACAAAATAAATTGGGTCAGAGTTATTTATTTGATTATTTTAAAATTCGTTCGGAGTTCAAATTTTATAATTCTGAATATGTGATAATTTAGTTTCATTGATATCAGTTCAAGAGTGTGAAAACAAAGCAATGCTCTTTTATGTCTTTTTAGAGTTTCATTGATATTTTATGTCTTTTTAGAATTTCCCTGAATTTGTGATAATTTAGTTTCTTTTTGTCTCGGATAAAATGAAAACAAATTATGTGCAAAAAATCACAGCCATATCTGCTCAATTGTACTCCCTCCCTTTTTAAATAATTATTATTTTAAAGTTGTTTCCAATAACAATGTCACATTAATTAAGATAATAAAAATACTTATTTACTTTTATGAGTTTTGTTCATTTGAAAGTTAATTTAATACTTTATTTTTTTTATCATTTTCAATATGTATTAAATAAAAGTAAAATGGATAAAATGCACATTGAAAATCTTAAAACGATACTTGTTTAGAAAGATTTCAGAAAAGCTAGAAAGATAATTTTTAAAAGAGGAGGTAATGAAATAAAAAATTGGAATTAGTGTATATAAAATTAAATTATTATGAAAATTGAAGAGTAAGGGAAATCAAGAAAATGATTGATCTTTGTTTGACGAAGACAAACCAACTGTATTGTTAGCTCTCTTCTTTGACAGGCCGCCTGCATCCAGTCAACTCTTGCCTTCTCTATCCAATTATCGTACACTTGCTTACATTTTATAATGATTTCGGTTTTTCCATGCTTTGAATTTTCCGCATGGCTTTGTAGATTTGTTTCCATTCCCTTGCCTATTATCCTATTGCTATTCATATCATTTCTATTCCTGATAGCCACTTTCCTTTACTCATTCAATTCTTCCTTCCTTCATTCTATAATCCCACGCATTATTTCCTAGAGATGTCCCGCCTTTGTTAGGTTTTTTTCACTAATTTCTTGCCTATATAGCTACAGACGGAAGCTACCTGCTCACATATATGTATTGGGTGACCACAAGCTGTTTGCTTTTATGCCCCTATGAGCTGATACTTGTTGGATTTTGATTTGGAGATTCTTTCTATACATTTTTCTTGAAGCATTCTTCATTTCTGGTTGTTTGCTATCTGATTCTCTTTCATCCGTGGGCTTGCTCATCTATTATGGCTCAAACTGCTATAGATCACAAGTTCTCGTTTGGTGGCTCCAATCATGGGCAGGGTCAAGAACAAGTGCCATTTCCAACCAGCAAAGGGTCTCTGAAATTCCTACTTTTACACGGTAACTTAGACATATGGGTCAAGGAAGCTAAAAACCTTCCTAACATGGATATGTTCCACAAAACCTTGGGAGACATGTTCTCCAAATTGCCCGTGAAGGTTAGCCGCAAAATCGAAGGGCATGTAAGCAACAAAATAACCAGCGATCCATACGTCATCGTTTCAGTATGCGGTGCTGTAATCGGAAGGACTTTCGTGATCGAAAACAGCGAGAATCCCGTTTGGATGCAGCACTTCAATGTTCCCGTTGCACATTACGCTTCGGAAGTTCACTTCGTTGTCAAAGACAACGACGTTGTTGGCTCACAAGTCATCGGCGCGGTAGGAATCCCTGCCCATCAACTGTATTCCGGCGCAAAAATCGAAGGCAGATTCCCGATTCTCGGCACAAACGGGAAGCCCTGCAAGCCCGGAGCTGAGTTGACTTTGTCAATCCAGTTCACCCCAGTGGACCGCATTGAAATTTACCAGAATGGAGTTGGTTCTGGTCCAAATTACAACGGGGTCCCTGGTACTTATTTTCCGATCAGGAAAGGCGGTAAAGTTACCCTTTATCAAGATGCTCATGTTCACGATGGCTGCCTTCCGGATGTGAGGCTTGATGGTGACGTGGAGTATGAGCATGGGAGTTGCTGGCTGGAAATATTTAATGCTATAAGTCAGGCTCGCCGTTTGATTTATATTACGGGGTGGTCTGTTTACCACAACGTGAAACTGGTTAGGAATGGTCATGCTGGGAAGGACTGTACGTTGGGCGATCTGCTGAAAATCAAATCTCAGGAAGGTGTGAGAGTGCTTCTCCTTGTATGGGATGATCCAACTTCCCGGAGTATTTTGGGATATAAGACTGTGAGTTTTATCACTTGTCGTTTATATAATGCTGGTAATTTAGGTATATTGCTCATTGAGAGACTTTTTATGCAGCACTGATGTTCCAAAATTGAAGGTTTGGCTCAATGAGCCTAGAGCAATTACTTTTTGCAGCTTCTCTCCAACTTAATAGGGCGAGAATTATTATGTTGATTATATGATTAGATCTGGAAAGGATTCTCTTTTTGCTTTTTGGAAAGCAAGAAATTAAAAAACGCAACTCTTATAAGTACTTTTTACCAATTTCAACATTTTTTGACCTTTTACGTCCTCCATTAACTCTACAGGTGATTGGCATTTTATATTTGCCACTGTCTTCCTGCGATCATTTGTGGAAGTCATACCATAGATGTACTTTTGTTTTCCTTATGTGGCAAAATATATAAATCATCGGATATCTTTTTTGGTATAGTTAAGATATTTCAAAATATACTCATCTTATCTAATGATATTAGACCAGTTTTGTTTTCTGTGGTTCCTTGGATGTACTATGAATCTATGACCTTTTAAATCACTATTTTTATTGGATTCATAATCAAAGGAGGAGCAGACACTGAAATATATGTGCTTTGTAACTTTTGAGAACATTTAAAGATTGCCCATATTCACTAAAAAGCGAAGCACTTCTCTACTTCTTTTCCTTGGAGTTGTTTAATTTTTATGATATGTAGGATGGAATCATGAACACAAATGATGAAGAAACTCGCCGATTTTTCAAGCACTCTTCAGTACAAGTGCTACTTTGCCCCCGATCTGGTGGAAAAGGACACAGCTTCATAAAAAAACAGGTTTGCTATTTGTTGATAGTGGTATTTGTTCAGGTTAGGACAGAACTTTTATATTTTATATCTTAATTGCTTCTGAGTTCTGATTCACCAAAGAAAGTTACTTTTTTGCTTTTGTTTACTTCAAAATTAATTTGCGATTTAAATAACAAAATGTGACGATGCAAACAATCTACATAAAGGCCTGCAGATAATGTTGTGATATCCCCAGTTTTTGTGTCTGTGATGCAATGTATAATAAAATGGACTTTTTTTAGTACTTTTCAAAAGTGTTGAAAATAATATGCTTCTATCAAAAGGGAGTCCATGATATGAAATAAGCTTATACATTATCAAAGTGGCAAAGTAATACACTAAATTTACTGATTCAAGTTAAATACATATGGGCTATATGGAACTCCCCCTTTTTTTTTTTTGTAGTTCATGTAGCTAAATTATGAAAACCCAAAATAGTAGTTCATTTCAAAATTCCTTGATTCTTTTCCATCTTTCTTCCATGTATACCGTTATCTACTTTTGTTATTTCCATAGTACTAAATGTACAATTTGTATGGAAAACTAAGACATCAAGGGTTAATTAGTACTTGCATATTCTTATTAACTGGTTCATTAAAAAGTGTGAAATATGTGAGGGGATTACTGAAAAACCGGAGGGGGTAATTGCAGAGATGTGCACATACACGCATTTATTAATGTATATGGTATATATATGCTAAATAGTAAAAACTACTGTCCTAAAATGATTTTGTTTATCAGGAAGTCGGAACAATATATACCCATCACCAGAAAACAGTTATTGTGGATGCTGATGCAGATAACTATAGAAGAAAGATTATTGCTTTTGTTGGTGGTCTTGATCTCTGCATAGGCCGGTACGATACTCCACAACATCCTCTATTTAGGACCTTGGGAACAGTACACAAGGATGACTTTCACAACCCTACATTTCTGGTAATATTTTCTTTAATGAGTCATTTTACTTTGCGTGGAAATTGATTTTTTATTTCTGTAACCACATGCTATATTTAGCAAGATCATGGTTATATGGTTCTATTCAATCTCCTGTATATATTGCTAGCAAAATGTTTCAAAATTGTTAAGTACTCTTCGCTTAAGGAACTTAGAAAAATTTCAAAATACGTGTCGTTTTCGGATTCTAATGCACATTTTTAAACATTTTGTCCATTTTACCCTCATTCAATGCACATTGGAAATGACAAAAAGAAAAAAGTATCCAATCAACTTTTAAATTAACAAAAGTCATAGTAATACATGAGTATTTTAATTGCTTTAAGTAATGTAATCTTGGCAGTGACAAACAACCTAAAAGCGACATATATTTTGAAATGGACGGAGTATTATTTTATTTAGGATTATCTAGGCTAAAAAATTGTATATGTTTAAGGTAAGTTTTGTCTGAGCCTATGTCTTTCGTGATAAATCAGGAGCCAGCGGGTTGTCCAAGAGAACCATGGCATGATTTGCACTCCAAAATCGATGGTCCGGCCGCATACGACATCCTGACAAATTTCGAGGAACGCTGGTCAAAGGCATCAAAACCACACGGCATTCAAAAACTGAAGGCATCATTTGACGATTCATTGCTCAGGCTGGAAAGGATTCCTGAAATTGTCGGGATTGCTGAAGCTTCTTCGCAGGCTGACAGCGACCCCGAGACTTGGCACACTCAGGTTTTAATATCATCATCTTCTTATCTCCCAATTCAATATGCACATATTTCTTTCTGTTGACTAAGATCTCCCAACAATATACAGATTTTCCGCTCAATCGATTCTACTTCTGTCAAAGGCTTTCCAGACGACCCAAAGGATGCAACGAGCATGGTAAGGCAGCTGTTTTTCCTTCTCGTATCTTGAATAGAAGTTTAATGTTTTTTTTTTGTAATGAACCAACAGAATCTGTTATGTGGGAAGAATGTGGTTATTGATATGAGTATACATACAGCATATGTTAAGGCGATTCGTTCTGCCCAGCATTTCATCTACATTGAGAACCAATACTTTCTTGGATCATCATATAACTGGGATTCTTACAAGGACTTGGGTAAGGAATTTTAAGCTTTCAGTTTCACATAAATACGTTGGTTAAGCACTGGTTTCTCTGACAAGATGTTGTTAGTGCTGTAATAACGCAACCCTCTTTAGTTCTTCCGAGAAAAAATTAAAATTAAGCTACAAAAATCATATTTAAAGGAACATCATTTCTTTCCCTATTGTTTTCTGTTGTCGAACTTGTTAGTGATGATGTCAAATGCAAAGATATTTTTTTTATGAACAAATACGAAGATATTAAAAGCATCGACTTTTTCTACAGGCGCAAACAACTTGATACCAATGGAAATAGCACTAAAAATCGCAAACAAAATAAGAGCGAGGGAGAGGTTTTCTGCGTATATTCTTATTCCAATGTGGCCAGAAGGCGTACCAACAGGCACTCCTACTCAGAGGATTCTCTTTTGGCAGGTAAGAACCAATTACATTCTCGAAATCTCTTGGTCTAGCTCGATACTTGAACTACTAAGGCATTGTAACAAATTAATTGCCACATTCCTCGAAAATAATCCTTGTTATTCTCTGCAGCAAAAAACAATGCAGATGATGTACGAAACAATTTACAGGGCATTGATGGAGGCAGGACTTGAAAATACATACGAACCACAAGACTACTTAAATTTCTTCTGCCTAGGCAATCGCGAGGCATTAGACAGGGAAGCCAGTTTGACCACCCAAACCATCAATGGAGCAAAGACTCCTCAGGTTTCAATTTTTCCTTAAATGCGTTAATTTTTTTATTTTTTTGGATTGCCTAGTCTACAAATAGTTTTATTTTATCCCTTTGTTTGGGTGAAACAAACAGGCACTGAGTCAGAAGAGCCGACGGTTCATGATTTACATTCACTCCAAAGGAATGATAGTGGACGACGAGTACGTCATATTGGGATCGGCAAACATTAACCAGCGCTCAATGGATGGCACTCGAGACACTGAAATCGCAATGGGCGCATATCAGCCCCGGCACACTTTAGCAACAAAAGGCTCTTATCCACATGGACAAGTAAGCAACCACGCAAGCAACAAAAGGCTTTTAGTGTTCCTTTCATTCAAAATGACTGTCGCTTTATGACCTTAAATTTCAAAATAATACACATTTTCAAACATTTTAACGTTATTCAATGCATATTGGAAATGATAAAAAGAATAAAGTGTACATCAACTTTCAAATTAATAAAAGTCATAGGGGTAAATAAGTATAATTTGACTTTGGTATTGATAACAACCTAGAAGCGACAGATATTTTGAAATGGAGGGAGCGTTACTGGCTTGTTGTGTTTTATCATGCTAAATGAGTGGCTTCCCTTTGTATGGATTTCTTCAGGTACATGGATATAGGATGTCGTTGTGGGCAGAGCACGTAGGAGGAATCGAGGAGTGCTTCGAGAGGCCAGAATCTGTTGAATGTGTGAGAAGAGTGAGGTCAGTTGGCGAGGCGAATTGGAGACAGTTTGCAGCAGAAAAAGTAACTGAAATGACAGGTCATCTCCTCAAATATCCCGTTGAAGTTGACCGGACAGGTAAGGTCAGAGCTATTCCGGGCAGCGAAACGTTCCCAGATGTTGGTGGTAACATATTAGGCACATTTACTGCCATTCAGGAAAATCTCACTATCTGATTTTTAGACTAGTATTACTCAATTGTGCTGTTAATTAATCAACCTATTTGTTTGGTTCCAATTTGTATTACTTAGAGTTTAGTCTTTTAGACTACTGAGATCGAGTTCTTTTTCCTCTCTTTTTGGTGAAGACATTAATGTTACACTGCGCTGAATAAGATGGACTGTATTCCCCTAGTATATGAAAGACATGTCGTTTGTACATTTTAAGTTGTTAATTTACCTTGGTGTGATCTATAAGATGAAATCTCACATTAAATTTAACGGTGAGCGACTCTTATTAGATATCATAATCAAATGATAATAATTTTTTTTCGCCTTACTTTATTAATTTTCTATTATTTCATTTTGGTAAATTCTATTGTGATTTTGTCATGTACAAAGTTATCATTACTTTATCTTTTCTAAACATTAGATCAAGAATGTGAAAATTGATCAATTGATTACAAAATGTAAAATAATGATAACTTTATCATAGACCGTCACCGTATAATACACATTTCACTTTCATCTTTGAATTGGTTTTTATTAAAGTTAATAGATTAAATTATCCAGATACTGATACATGAAAATTTTGAGTAACACCAAAAAAAATATAAAAAATTTGAAAAATGAAAAAAATAAATCGCGAAGAAAATTTAAAATAGAAAACATGACCGAATTCATCATATTTTTCACCAATTTTGAAGGTAATAAAAGCTAATCAAAAGTATCAGATATTTTGACTTACAAAAATAGTTTTAAATACGTACTTTGAGTTTTAACATGTGTGATGGTGTGATCTAACATTACATTACCATTTGCATACATGTCAAAATGTGTATCTAATGAATTAAAAACAATCGTAAATTCGAAGATTCTCGAATATGTCAATCTTTCAAACAGATGTTAAATCCCCAGAGAGGCAAGAGATAAATTGATGGACTGAAACATGTTAGTAATCAAAGGATAAGAAAGCAAAAAACGATTTCCATAGTAGTGGTGAGCAAAATGCAAGCAGCCTAAACCGTCAAAACGAGGGTGTTTCTCGCCATCGGTCCTTTATGTACAAACCTATCGATAACACATATCTCACTAAAAAATCCTTAATATTAACGTGTTAAATTGATAAATTGTTATGATACACGTTAAAAACTCTTAACTGTAAAAACTCATAAATGGATTACTAACTTTAACTATTTCAAAATTTTAAATTGTAATCGATTGAATAAACCCATTTATCAAATTTGTTAGGGAAAAATTGCGAAACAAAGAACTTAGGCTAAATAAAATGAGGAAATAAAATGAGGAACCTGTAGACAGTTTTTTTCCCTAAACTCCACTCTGGCGATCCGTCCAAGGGATATTCAATAAACAACTAAATGACGCGGATCGATCTTCTATACCGTCCATTGTATTGAATCCAACGGACATAATGAAACAGATCTAAATGATACAGCGCCCGCCGCGCGATTCAAATCCAGCCCCTCAAATTTGAATAATCACCGCTGTATAAAACCCTCGAATCCGGCGAGTAATGAAAATCAATTGTTATCTAATTTTCTCTACGCAGTGAATTCGAATACATAGAAAAGTATTAGCGAGAATGTCAGGAAGAGGAAAGGGAGGAAAGGGGCTGGGAAAGGGAGGAGCGAAGAGGCACAGGAAAGTGTTGAGAGATAACATTCAAGGAATCACCAAGCCGGCGATTCGAAGGCTGGCTCGTAGAGGAGGCGTGAAGCGAATCAGCGGTCTCATTTACGAAGAGACTAGAGGTGTTCTTAAGATCTTCCTTGAGAATGTTATTCGCGATGCTGTCACTTACACGGAGCATGCCCGGAGAAAGACTGTTACCGCCATGGATGTTGTTTATGCTCTCAAGAGGCAGGGTCGCACTCTCTACGGCTTTGGCGGTTGATTGTATCTGTTAGGTCTCTTGTATTTTTACTTTGTTTCCTTTACTTTCTAGCGACACTAGGTTCAGTTTCTGCGTTGTTAAAAGCTGAAATGGCCCTCTGTGGTTGAGAATCATTCGGCTGTAAATGTAGTACCAAATCTGAATATGAAATGAACATTTTTCCTTATTTGTCTACTTAAGTGCCAAATGTTTATCTTGGTTTATTGAAACTTCAACAGATGAATTTGGAATTCATCTGCAGTCAAATCTATGCCTAGAATCATCTGTTTTAAATTTGCTTCCGTCCTCTATAAGATGGGTTTGACCTACTGTAATTTGGCATTCCTTGATTGCTTATGCAAGAGATGAAAAGAGCATAGAGGTGTGATTCAGCTGATTTTGTGGATTAAAGGCCCACAAAGTTTATGCGGACAGTTTTGATTATCGTTCAAGTGAGTTAACTAATTACCGAATTTCCTGGCTTGTGATTTGAAGTCTCTGTGTTCGCAGTATACTTTTGTAGCTTTCTTGCTTTTCTGTTAACTGGATTATCAATTTGAAGGGCTGTTAGAATTTGTTGATTACCTGATCTTGGGTGAACTGCAAACATTGCAAACGAATGGTAAAGTTGCCAGTTCTTAAGCAATCTTATTGTGTTGAGTCATGTTGAGAAATTAAAAGAAGTGGCCTGTATGGTAATGCAATACTTTAGTAGACTCGGTGTTGCACATATAGTGAGAGTACTGTTTAGGCTCAAAGAGAACAGGTGCTGTGGGGATTCAAGTAGATATTGTCCAGCATCAAACACTTGTGAGTAATTTATTTGCTTTGCTAAAAATTTATGTTCTAATTCATATATCAAGAGTGGTTCAGACGTTTACCTTTTTCCCATACCTTTAAGATGTTTTTGTTGTGGCATATGAAGAAAATGCTGTTGATAGCATGAATGGCAACTGCAAAAACAATGGTCCAGCAGATTATGACATCATCAACATTTGAGGATAGTTGAGTGTTTTAAAACCTAGTCCAGAAATAAAAGGCTTCAGCATTGCCAAGTTTGAAAGAATTTTGAAGTGACTGAGATGTAGAGTAGTATTTGTTAGATATAGTGTATGCCCTAAGAGGAATTAGGGTAGTGCATTAGCTTGTATAATGCATAAACAAATTTATTAATTAATAAAAAGGCATTTCTTTGTTATTCAAAGTTGTTTCTTTAAGTATTTGTACGTTTATACGTTATACTTATTAATTGATTAACAAAGTCTATGACATAAGTTATAGCATAAAAGAGAAATTATAGTGGGATTATGATTATTGAGATTCTCTTTATATGTAATTATAATTATGTCTAAATGTTCCTGATCATAGTTTCATCGAGACTGGACATTGATGAAGCGGATAGATCAGCATGTGGGTGCACTTCTCAAAAGTAGCTGATCTCAATAAGCTAAATATAGGATCTTAGAAGTGAACAAATGAATATACACTGAATGTATATTGAAGACCTACTATGAGATATCATATGGATTAAATATCCAGTGTCAATGATTATCTCGCTACAGTAGTTGTGCAATTATCCTTTGACTTGAGAAACTAGTCATCTTGTACATTCGTTATTATACTTTGGATTATTCTTTTACAGTTCTCTCCAGAGGATGTCATAAAGATTATTACGGGCATAGTGACATCTGTTCGTTGATGAGTTAAGTTGTCAAGATAGGATCCATCACTCCCGGATATAAAGGGAGAAATACCTGGCCACTTATAGAAGTGACATTAGCTCAATAAACCTCTGATCAGAGTATGTTTTAATAGAATGAGATTCTAGTTAAAACATCTCAATGAGCAATGTATTTTGGTTACAAGATTAAAACATACTGGCTGGACTCAGTTTAAACCGGTCTACAGGGTTGACACTTATCCGTACCCTAAAACCAAATGGTATTGATTGATGGAAGGAGTGTATTGCATAGTAGTCTACTGTTGAACAGGACTTGATTGATAAAGCACTGAAATCTCGGGTATCGGGGATCATGAATCCTTGCTAGAGGCCTCCGATGATCGTCTAAAGATACAGACTGTTATCTTTGTATAAAGTCCACATTAATCGGTGTTTTCATAGTGGGAAAAACTGATTGAATGAATCTTTAGCGGCTTGGTGTCCGGGGTCCTACGGGTCACACACTTTGAGGAGCTATGAACAAAGTTAAAGAATTCTCAGACTGGGTCTGAACTAAAATGAATTAAATTGGAAAATTACAAGTTCGATTGGATCGGAAGATATATGGACAAAAAGAATGATTTTTAGTATTTGTATATTAAATAGTTTTTGAAAACTATTTAATTTAAATATTAAAATGTTTGTGTATGGGGTTGTTATTTAGTATTTAATAATAAATATTTTTTGGAAAAATATTTATTTTAAATATCAAATTAATTAAAAAAAAAAAAGGGTTCGGATCACGCGGGCTCAGGAAGCCCGCGTGGTGCGGGCTTGCGGCAGCAGTATGCTGCCGCAAGACCTAGCCAAAGGCTGGGCTTAAGCCCAGCTCAGCCGCTGAGCTGCCTTGTAAAAGGACCCGCCGGTTGACCCGCGGGTCTTGTCTGACCCGCAGGTCAACCCGCCTAGCAACGGGATTTTATCCCACATTTCTAGTTTGTGGTTTTGAGCCTCCTTTTTTTTGTTTATATATATATCCCATCCATTTCTCTTTTCTAAACACACAAAATTTTTCAAGTTCTTCAACTTGCAAAATTATTTTTTTCAATTGTTTTTCTTGGAGAAAAATTTATTCTTTAATCTACGTGATTGAAATATTTATTTCGGGAATATTTTCGCATTGAAAATATTTTCTATAGTATAAATTTTAGTTCCGATTTTGGGTTGGCTAGCATCAACTAAATTTGGAGATTTCTACTTCTGGTAGGTAATTTTGTTCGTGATCCTCGTGTGGATACTGTAGAGGTTATTCAAGCTAGGATTGACTAGTGTTTGCTACAATACTAGTGTGGGCTTAGAGTAAAGACGAAGGAGATCGGCATTTGAGTAAGTTTTCTTTTTCTTTATTTATTTATTTGTTTAGTATTTAGAATAATGCATGATTAGTTATATTATAAATTAAGATTTGCCTAGATTTATTTTATGAACTATATTTTGCATGCTTAGTTATAAATTTAAATTAATTATTACTTAGATTTAATTTATGAACTATATTAGTAATTGTTATACGTAGTTAGGAACTAAGTTAGGAATTACTATATATTCTAAATATATTATAGACATAACCTATATGCTTTTATTTTGATTATGCATCTTAAGGAACCTTGGGAGTTAGGAAAATTTTTAATTTCCATTGCGTATGCTTGGCATACCTAGATGCATATTTTCCTACAGTGGTATCAGAGCTTGCCTTTTGCATGTATAGTTGAACTAGTTATCGCATACTAAGACTATAGGAAATGATGTGATTTTGTACTATTTATTTTGGAAACAATGCTTTATCTTTTCCTGTTGAACAAGAACTGATGTGTTAGTTAGATTAAAGATCGAACAAATTTAGTCTGAACTAACTAGGCATAACAATGTTATTCAAGGGGTTATAAATGCTTTCTGTTTAGAACAA